>PVKC010048486.1:0-10886 GCA_004027635.1 Crocidura indochinensis | reverse complement strand
GGAAGGAAGGAAGGAAGGAAGGAAGGAAGGAAGGAAGGAAGGAAGGAAGGAAGGAAGGAGAGGGACGGAGGAAGGAAGGAAGGAGAGAGAGGAAGGAAGGAAGGAAGGAGAGGGAGGAAGGAAGGAGAGTGAGGGAGGAAGGAGGGAGGAAGGAAGGGAAAAGGAGAGGAAGGAAGGAGAGGGAGGGAGGGAGGGAAGAAAGGAGGAAGGAAGGATGGAAAGAGGGAGGGAGAATAGGCAGCCATTTCAGGTGTGACAATCGGTTCCATGGAACTTTCCAGTCTGAGCCGTGTGGGATACATGACCTCTACTCTCTCCTCACCCAGAAGGATGCCCTGACAGAACCCACACAGCCACTGCAGCTTCCACTGCTCCTCCTAACCCTGAGCCAGGAGCCACCAACAACAGCAGGGATGGGCCTGCCCATCTGGAAAATGGGTTCAACCATGGGAACAGTCGGCCTCCCAGCTTCCTCCTTCCACACTATGCTGCCTCTTCTGATGGCCTCTCTTGGAGACTCACATGGCCTCTGTGAAGTAAGAAATGGTAGCACTTGCTGGAGCCATGGTTTGGGCTCTAATTCTCCAGGACTTTAAGGGACTCACATTCCTTTGACTCCTATGTGTGAGGCGAGGCCAGGGTTCTGCACACATAGGGCTTGTGTGATTTCAGGTGAATTAGAGAAACAGGGATGAAATCGGTGCACAAGTTGCCCTGTTTGTTTCAGGGAGGACTCTTGGAAGAGCTCCCAGGAACATAGGTGCCCTGGGGACAGTTCTAGTGGCCAGCAGGACAGGTCTGTGGAAATCACCATCTGGAAAGGGATGCAGGACCATCACATCTGCCAGAGGAATGGTTGAGAGAGGGTCTCCCACATGAGCGTAAGACACAGGACTTGGTTTCAGGCTGGCAGAGAGATGTATAGGGACCTGAGGAGACTCAAGCAGAACACCACCACCTCACATGTCAGGGGTAGATGGTCAACAGGTGAAGGCAGTTACTTGACCGAGCTATAGCCCTAAACATGATGGCTGACATTGGCTCTGATGAGAAGAACAAGAGGGGGTCCACAGGCCGCTCTTCACTGTTGACTCCGGTCAAAATGGAAGTTAGTCTTCCCAGTCCCGGAAGGACGGCTGGCTGGCTGAGGTTTCTCTCCCAGCAACTGAGTCCAGCCAACCAAGCCTGGAGCTGCCTTCTCAGAGTTCAATAGCTCCTCCAAGGAGGAAAACAGGATTGTACATGCCCAGAGTCCAGAGACGCCGTTTAGATGGAAGGTGATGAGCCCAAGTCTGTGGAAACCCAGCATACCGGTAAGGTTAGGAATGTCTGTTCTCACTGCTGGAAGGGGGCTGCTGTGTTGAGCAAGAGTCTACAATCCATGACGCCACGTTTCATAGGTGGGAGGCAGGAAAACTAACTCTCTAAGGATCAGTTTTCCTCCTCTGTATTATGGGAATAGCAAGAATACAGGTTTGTTTGGGAGAACGTGGGAACATGAAAACATGAAGCGTCTGCCATGCAAATGTATCTAAATATGTATATAAAACCCACTTTGAAAGACAGGTTAGAGTGATAGCACAGCAGGGAGGGTACTTGCCTTGCTTGCAGTCAACCTGGGTTCAATTCTCTGCATCCCACAGGGTCCCCTGAGCACTGCCAGGAGTAATTCCTGAGTGCAGAGTCAGGAGTAACCCCTGAGCACTGCTGGGTGTGGTCCAAAAAGAAAAAAAAAAAAAGAATAGGTAAAGGGGTTAGAGAGAAAAATAAATTATACAGTGGGTAGGGTATATGCCTTGCATATAGGTATCCCAGGTTTGGTCCCCAGCACCCTATGTGGTCCCCTGAACCCTACCAGAAGTGATTCCTGACTGCAGAACCTGGAGCAAGCCCTAAGCCTCACAGGATATGACCCAACAACCAAAATGAAAAGAAAAGTACATACCCCTCCCAGGTGTGGGTGGGTCTGACCATCCAGATGATATTAACATAGGGCACTGGTGGGGAGGGTCACCTCACAATGGCAAGAGGCCTTTCCAAACACCAAAGCCAAAACCCTTTCTCTTCCTTGTAGGGTGTCTGACCGGGGCAATCAGTAAAGGGGACTCCACCTGACTCTCTGACCTTAGCAGTAGCCAGAAACATTTATGGTGGGGAGGAAGGGAAGTAGATTTATGGGCAAAGAGATGATTCTGGGGTTAAGGTGCTCACCTTGAAAACCAACAGCCTGATCTGCTTCCTGGCGCAACACATGATCCCCTGTGCTCTGCCAAGAGTGATGCTGAAAACTGAGCCAGGGGCCTGGAGAGATAGCACAGCAGCATTTGCCTTGCAAGCAGCCGATCCAGGACCAAAGGTGGTTGGTTCGAATCCCGGTGTCCCATATGGTCCCCGGTGTCTGCTAGGAGCTATTTCTGAGCAGACTGCCAGCAGTAACCCCTGAGCACTGCCGGGTGTGGCCCAAAAAACAAAAAACAAAACAAACAAACAAAAAAACTGAGCCAGGAATAAGTCCCCAAAACCAAATAAGTAAAATCAATGCACATGCTGAGGGCCCCTCCCAGAATGGGGGATTCATCTGAGGTGAAGCAATCCTGGGGCCCCTGATGCACTGTGGCTAAACCCTGAGCTAGGAACAAGAGCTGGAAATGAGGGAACCATTTGCTCCCCAAACAGACTTTCCCAAACTCTATCCTCTAATGAAAATTACCCGATTCCTTCTAGTTCCTCTCCTTTCTGGAAAGACAGTTTCTTGAAACTGTCTCTCTTTCCTTTTGGTGGAAGGCAGCTGGGCCACTCCCAGCCAAGTTTAGGCACTGCTCCCGGCTGAGTTCTCACTCAGAGGTTATTTCAGGCAGTGCTTGGAGGACTGTGTTCGATTCTGGGAAGTGAACCCGGCTCAGCCGCGTGCTGAGCGAGCACCTTAGCCGCCCCCCCCAGCCCCCATCCTGTCTTATCTCTTAGGGCCTGTAGCCACATATCACCCCTCTGCCTTATAGGCTACCCCTAAGGACTGTTTTCAGCAGAGAAGGGAGGAAGGGAAAATGGAAGGTACCAGAAAGTGGCAGATTCTGAAGTTTCTTGCTTAAATAAATAAATAAATAAAAATGGGAGCTGGAGAGATAGCACAGTGCATTTGCCAGGAGTAAGCCCTGAGTGCTGCTGGGTGTGGCCCCAAAACACTAAATAAATAAATAAATAAATAAATAAATAAATAAAAATGGGAGCTGGAGAGATAGCACAATGCATTTGCCAGGAGTAAGCCCTGAGAGCTGCTGGGTGTGGCCCAAAAAACACAAAATAAATAAATAAATAAATGTTAAAAAAAACGTGGGGGAAGATAATCCTTATTTTTGATCTGAGCAGACTGATCATTTTCATCCACAGTTTTCCAGTTGGGAGAAATGCAGGAGTGTGAGAGGAGACGACTGATCCCACTGCAGGACCCAGGGATGTCCCTGTAGGAGCCTGCAGCCAAGGCAGGTGCTTCCAGTAAACAGGGACTAACTCCAGGAAAAATAAAGATTCACTAGTGCGGCTCTTACTGGCGCCCAAGTTTCCTGCGGCTCTGCAAATACCCACTAATGAATTCTTGGCCCTGGCCACCCCTGGTGAGTGAGGTAAACATTCCCTACTCTTAGGCCATATCTGCTAAGTAAACCCAGCCACAATGGGCTGGAAGTCCAGCACTGTGTGTGGGGAGGGGCCCAGCAGGCCCATTAACTGCGTTGCGTCTGCTGCTGATAAGCAGATAAGGTTCTGCTGGTCGCTGAAAACTAAAACAGGTGATTTATGAACACCAGGACCAACTAGAGCTCCAAAGAAAGGGAGGGTCAGATCAGAGAAACTTCAGAAAAGGGGGTCCTTATTCCTGCATTTTTATTTTTTAATAAAACTAAGAGGAAAGGAATAAAGGCAGGTTAGGGGCCAGGGGCCAAGTGATCTCAGATACATTGGTGAGGAAATAAATAAGGACAGAACCAAATATGAAAGTCAACAATAATAGAATCAATGGACCTATACTTTAACAATCTAAACTCAAAGGGGCCCATTACACTGGCAGGTCAAGGGGCAAAGGGTGGTGGTACAGGATGCACTCTGGGGCCATTGGTGGAGGGAGGTTGGCACTGGTGGTGGGAAGGGCCCTGACTAATTGTATGTCTGAAATTCAGCTATGAAGGACTCTGTAGATCACAATTGTTTCAATAAAATAATTTTAAAAATTGGGTCCCTGTGGGACGGGAATTAGAGCTAATGGGAGATTTTCCCCTGGAGTTTAAGTCTGAAAACAGTAAAGATGTGAGCACCAATGTCATGCCAGAAAGCAAATGTCCGTGTTTTCTCACGTGGTCCAAAACCATCTGGCGAGGACCCTTCTCCTTCCCTCATCTATGGATTCTCCTTCTCCAGTGGGTTTAAATATTTGCCATTTATATAAGTTTATAAAGGTTTGTCATAGAACATTTTAGACCAGCAGGGAGATCAGGCCCTTTTCTCAGCTCAGCAGTAAGTCGCTGAGTCTGGTGGCCACTTAGCCCAGAGTAGCTCCAACTTGAGTGTGTCTGAGGCATGATTCAGAGCGACTGAGACCATCATCACATTTCAGGTGCCTTAGGGTGAGGCAGGACTGAGGGCTTGCATCATGGGTGCCCAGTGAAACAGTGAGGCTGGGGTCAGGTCTCTGCACCTGTCACACTGCTGGTCTATTTGCCCCTCACTGCAACCTGCTGGACCAGCTGCTGCTGGAGTTCCTCTCAGAGGGCACCTTGTTTCTAGGAACTGCTCAGTGCCCTCAGATAATACCTTTAGCCCACCCAGAAAGAAGATTTTCGATTGCTTCAAAAATGGAGTCAACAGGATCCAGAGAGATAGCATGGAAGTAGGGTGATTGTCTTGCATGCAGAAGGATGTTGGTTTGAATCCCGGCATCCCATATGGTCCCCCAAGCCTGCCGGGTGTGACCCAAAAAAACAAAAAAAATAATGGCATCAACATCTGGGGCCAGAGCAATAGCACAGTGGGGAAAGGCAGCAATCCCCAGCATCCCATAAGATTCCCCAAATCTGCCAAGAGCAACTCCTGAGTGCAGAACCAGGAATAACCCTGAGCACTGCCAGATGTGGCCTTTATACCTGCCCCCCCCAAAAAAAAGAGGTAAGACTTTCTTTCAGGTCTGTCTTTACTGTGTGCTTTGTAATCATGAGAGTGTACCTCAGTCTCCCTCTTTACTTATTGTATGCCGTATCTCTAAAATATATGTTTTGAGGCCAGAGAGAGCACAGTGGTAGGACGTTTGCCTTGCATGCAGTCAATCTAGGACAGACGATGGTTCAAGTTCCATCATCTCAGATGGTCTCCCTTGCCTGCAAGGCACGATTTTCAAGCAGAGAGCCAGGAATAACTGCTGAGCACCACCAGGTGTGATCCAAAAACTAAATAAATAAATAAAATGAGTTTTATTTTCTTGTTATAGTAATTAAAGTATTTAGAAAGAACTCAGCAAGTAGTAAACGCTCAATAGAAGTGTATTGCTATACTATAGTATTTCCAAGCGTTCATTTAGAAGTGAAATGGAGGAGATGGAGTGATAGCACAGCAAGGAGAGCATGTTCCTTGCATGTGGCTGACCCAGGTTTAATCCCCCGAAACCCATATGGTCCTTAAGCCTGCCAGGAGTAACCCCACAGCATCACTGGGTGTAGCCCCAAAACAAAACAATCATCAACTGTTTCCTAGTAAAAAACAGGAAAATCTCTTCAAAATTCAAGTAATTCAAGTAAGTGTGTGCGACTATGGGAGGCATCTTCCAGACTGCATCTTGAACCATTTAGCCACATTCTACTCTTCTATGTTGTTTCCACTGTTCAGGAACCTTCTCTTTTGTTGTTTTTCTTAGGAGTGATACCCAGTAGTATTCAGGATCAAACCTGGAGTCTTGAACTCGGGTCAGCCATGTGCAAGGCAAGAACCTGCCCACAGTACTATCACTCTGCCCATAGTAAGACCCGAGTGAAGCATTACATAGCTGTGGAAACTGAGGCACAGAGAGGTTAAGTCCCAAACTCACTACCCAAGAATTTCAAGCTTCACAGGCCTTTTTTTAAATTCTTCCTGGACAAAAGCTGTCCCAGGCCTGTCTTAACCCCGGGCCTGCTGGAATCTGAGCTTTCAGGAAGAGGCCACAGGGGAGAAAGTGTGGGTGGAGTGTGAAGCATAGAGCTGAGAATAGACTCTTCAGTGCTACCTATATCTTGCCTCCTCTTCCCCTAATACTCCCATCCTCATTCAGTGCATCTAGGACTCTTCTCATCTGGGCTGAATGTCCCAGTAGCTGCGGGTTCACAGTTGAGATGCTGTTTGCAGACTGTTAGGAGCATTAACCACCTTACAGTGACCTGAGTGAGCTCTGAAGAAGGGTCTAAACTTAGTAAACAGCTGAAGAGACTCCATACAGCAGGGAGAGCCAAGCTGTGCAGACCCAAGTTATCTCACCTACAAGGCCTTTCTTTGGGCCAGTTGGAATTGGTGTACCTGATGGTCATGTCAGGCCCAGTGGCCCTTCCCTGGGATTGGGGGCCCCATGTCACCATCTTCGAGCTGCTGTTTCCTTGGGAATCTTGAAAGGGGCTCTCCTATATATAGTGACTGATGCAAGGTCTGTCAATGCTACTTTATCACCCTGACCAACCAAGAAAGCCCCATTATCTGATGTCATTCCACCGAGTACCTAGGTGGATCTTCTCAAATATTGTCTCTTCCAGCCTAAGACAGCGAAGTAATGAGGCTGGAGCTGGTAAATTTTCAGCAATTTTGCAAGCGAAGATTCAATAGCCAGCATGAAACATTAGACACACAAACTTATAACTAACCAAACTGTACTACACACAAGATATCACCCAGCTTCTACTAGGTTTCACTAATATCTGAACTTTGGCTATGATTTCTATTGTATCTGTGTAGTGGAAACCTACACAGTGCTCAGGGGTTACTCCTGGCTTGGGGCTCAGAAATCGTTTCTTGAAGTTCTCAGGGGAACCTATGGGATGCCGATGATTGAACCCGGGTTAGACACATACAAGGCAAATGCTCTCCCACTGTGCTATTGCTCCAGCCCCAGTATGGTGGACATTTTATATAAATTTTCTCTTTTCAAGGGCCTGAGTGGTGATGCTAGAGGTAAGGTATCTGCCTTAGAAGTCCTAGCCTAGGACAGACCATGGTTCGATCCCCTGGCGTTCCATATGGTTCCCCCAAGCCAGGAGCGATTTCTGAGCACATAGTCAGAAGTAACCCCTGAGCATCAAGTGGTATGGCCCCAAGAAACAAACAAAAAAACCCCAACAATACTCTAGACTATTAATATCCTAATATGTAGATAGCTTAATATGGGTCTTTGCATTGGTATTTATGCTCTAGAAATGGACAAACATATGAACAGGCATTGTGTGTCTCAGTGTCTCCCCTTCCCTCCAACACTGAACTACTGATTAAATATTTTACTGGTTAACTCTTGCTTAAAATGATGAGTTAAGTGGTCAAGACTTCAGGGCTAGTGATAGGGCCAACCATACAGGGGCTCTATGAGGTTGAACCACGAGGTTATTCTACCTCTGGAAAAGAATGGAGGAATGGAGACAGTGCAGGGTGAAGGAACATCTGCCCGAAGAAGTCCCTATATGATCCTGGGCATTACAGTCTCTTCAGCACCTCTTTGCGTGATCCCTGAGGACAGAGTCAGGAGCACAGAGCCTTGAGCACAGCTGAGTGTGGTCCAAAAAGGCCAACAAAAAGTGTTTTTGTTTTTTTGGTGTTTTTTTTTTTTTTTTGGGTCACACCCGGCAGTGCTCAGGGGTTGCTCCTGGCTCCATGCTCAGAAATTGGTCCTGGCAGGCACGGGGGACCATATGGGGCACCGGGATTCGAACCGATGACCTTTTGCATGAAAGGCAAACGCCCCACCTCCATGCTATCTCCCGGGCCCCACAAAAAGTGTTTTAATGTAGGCCAATATTTTTATAGTAACAAGATGCAAATCCACTTGCACACATTCTATTTAATTAACAGATGTGTCTGCCTTGCCATGTGTTTTCTCTCTCAACAGATTTTTTTTTTGGTTTTTGGGTCACACCCAGCAACGCTCAGGGGTTACTTCTGACTCTATGCTCAGAAATCGCCTCCGGCAGACTCAAGGGACTGTATGGAATGCTGGGATTTGAACCACCGTCCTTCTGCATGCAAGGCAAATGCCTTTACTGCTGTGCTACCTCTCCGGCCCCTCTCAACAGATATTTTAACATAATAGGGAATGTTGTAAGGTATTTATGTCTTAAGAAGGGGTTCTCGGGGGAGCCGGGAGGTGGCGCAGGAGGTAAGGTGCCTGCTGCCTTGCCTAGGGCAGACCACGGTTCGATCCCCCGGTTCCCATATGGTCCCCTGTGCCTGCCAGGAGCGACTTCTGAGCGCATAGCCAGGAGTAACCCCTGAGCGTCACTGGGTGTGCCCCCCCCCCAAAAAAAGAAGGGGTTCTCGGGCCAGGAAAATAACATAGCAGGTAAGACACTTCCCTCGAAGAGGGTCAACCTAGCTAGGTTCAATTCAATCCTCAGTACCACATAGGGTCTCCAAAATGTGAAATAAATCCCAACATTGTGAAATCACCCCATACACATTTCCACCCCACCCCCCAATTGGATGGATCTAATGAAGGTAAGGTAGTCACGAAGAATTAAAAAAACCAAGTCAGTCAGGAAAAAGTCATGGAGTCAGTTTGCTTTTCGCCTCATGTTCTCTTTCTCTCTGTCTAAGCTAGATTGACTTTTCTTTATTCTCAGTACAAAAGTCACCAGGGTGGGGGAGGGTAGAGTGATCCAGGTGGACTTTTACATATTAAAGGGATAAATTTAACGAAAAGAGGAAGATGGGGGAAACACCTTTGTTTTAGGTTAATAACTGGGTGCCATCTTACTTAGGAGCATCACCAGGAGTGATCCCTGAGCACAGAATCAGGAGTAATTCATGATTATAGCCAAGTATTGCTCAATCCTCTCGCCCAAAAGAAGAGGTTCTCATTCTAGGACCTGATAAATTCCTCTCTGGGAGAAAAACTCTTAGCCCTCACACCTCAGGACTTCAAGGCCTCGGGAGGGGACAGTGTTTTTGCAAACTTGAGGTAGATAAAGGTCCATGGAAATAAATAGATTCCTCTGAGATGTCAAGAAAAGAGAAAGACAAGAAGTGGGCTTGGGAATTGTGGTGCCCTCAAAAGAAAAACAAAACTTTCAAAAAGATAATATTGCAGGGGCCTGAGTGGTGGTGCAGGGTGTAAGGCATCTATCTGCCTTGCACTCATTAGCCTCGGATGAACTCCAGTTTGATCCCCTGGCGTCCCATCTAGGACCCCAAGCCAGGAGCAGTTTCTGAGTGCATAACCAGGAGTAACCCCTGAGTGTCACCTGGTGTGCCCCCCCCCAAAAAAAAGATGATATGTCATCAGGAGTGACAGCTACAAAATGATTATCATCAATTGAGCATGGATAAAGATTCCTACTTAAGAGGAAGCCGGTTGTTTTCCTGAGGAAATATGAGTCGTATCACTGCAGACATTTTTGGTGGATAGCTTACCTTTGACCAAATGTCTCATTTCCATTCACTACCAGAAAACTGCCCCACATTTCTGGGAGGAGTCAGAACTTGGCCCACACCCAGGGGTGTTCTTAGCACTGTGCTCGGGGCTTACTCTCGGAGGTGCTTGGGGGAGCATAGATGGTGCAGAGGATTGAACCCGGGGAGGTGCAGGCAAAACAAGCACATTACCTCCTAGACCCCCTCTCTCACATCCCAGACAAATGGCTCCCTTGTATGATCCACCCCAATCCCTTTTCCTGAATTCAGAAGACGGTTGACAGTCAGACAACTGTTCAGCCTCCTGACTGCACCCAGCACCTCATTCTCCTGCCTGCTGTGGAGAGAAAGTGACTTCACAAGGTGCAGGGCAGGCCCCTCTGTGTGGAAATGCATTCAGGGTGGTCAGCATTTGGAGTAATAGTTAATTCAGAAGTGTGGTTTGCAGGGCTGGAACTATAACACAGTGCGAAGGCATTTGCCTTGCACATGGCTGACCCAAGTTCGATCCCCAGCATCCTCTAGGGATCCCTGAGCCTGCCAGGAGTGATTTTGAGCCAGGAGTAACCCTTGAGCAATCCCAAATATAGGCCTGTCCCCAAAAAAGCGATGCCAGATATACCCCCCACTCCAAAAAAAAAAAAAATAGACTGAGAACTTTAAACAATAGAAACAGTCTTCCAAAAGGCTGAATCTTTATGAGAAAGTGAGGCGGTGTCTCCAGGAAGACCCCTCACTGACAAAAGCAGGCATGCTATGTAGCTTCTATTTTTGTTGTTGCTGTTATTTTTTGGGCCACACCCGATGACGCTCAGGGGTTATTCCTGGCTATGTGCTCAGAAATTGCTCCTAGTGTGGGGGACCATATGGGATACCGGGGATCAAACCAAGGTCCATCCTGGGTCAATCGTGTGCAAGGCAAATGCCCTACCGCTGTGCTATCGCTCAACCCCTGTAGCTTCTATTTTAAAAAGTCAGATAATCATATGCACACACAAAGACTGTCTAAAGTTGATTGAGCTAGGGTTGCTGTGATCGCCAACATCCACTCATGCCCAGTGGAAAAATGAGTGTCAGATCCACAGCAAATTCCAAGAACTTGGAACAAAACTAAGAATGTTGGGCCAGAGCGGTAGCTAAAGACGTAGGATGTCTGCCTTGTATGTGCTAGCCTAGGACCGACTGTGGTTCTATCCCCCAGATCCCATATGGTCCCCCAAGCCAGGAGCGACTTCTCAGAGCACAGCCAGGAGTAACCCCTGAGC
>PVKC010048485.1:0-10890 GCA_004027635.1 Crocidura indochinensis | reverse complement strand
AAAAAAAAAAAAAAAAAAAAAAAAAAAAAAAAAAAAAAAAAAAAAAAAAAGAACATGTGGCATTGGGGGGATCTTGGACAGCTGTTGCCATGCTTCAGACCCAGTCACCTGGTCTGACCTTGGTGTTGGGAGGTGAGTAGGCTGTGTCCCTTTCACTTTTAGTGGCATAACAAATCAGCCAGCACCTTGCCCGCCATAGAGTGCCAATTTGCTAGAGGAATTCACTCACACCCTGTGCCCGACCAGGTCTAGGCAGGCTCAGCACCAGCTACTTCTGGGAAGTAAACATGGCATTTCCTCCCAGGCAAGTAGATCAACTTTCAAGGTAGCACACACAACCTTTGTGCTTCTAGAAGCAATGTTCCAAGTACGTGGAGTCTGAGTCTAAGAGAAAGGCAAGAGTGAAGCAAGAATCCCTCCCCCTTTATTTTTTAAATTGTAGCTGGGGAAATGGAGGCTCAGTGGGTTCAGGATGGGCTGGATTGAGCAGGCCTCTGGTAGATCCCTTAGGACATAAATTGCTGATGGAGCTGGGAAGGGATCTGGATCAGACATGCTGTTTCGTGCTGCTTTCCCCACGTCTGGTCAAAGTGGGGAGGGGAATGGCTCTCAGGATATGGGCGCTGCCTTTTTCTCTTACAACCATTCCCACATCTTAGCTATATATTAAATCACCTTTTGAGCTTTACAGAGCAGGCTGATGCTCACACCTCCATCCTCAGCCCTGAGTGTTGGAGTTAATGATGGAACAAAGACTGCTCCTGAGGCTGAGATCTGGGCTCTAGGTTCTCATGGGCATGTAAGAATAGCATGAAGACCACCACTATCCTGTGTGTTCCAGTTTTTTGTTTCTAGCACATGGGAGGTCAGCAGCAGCCTCTGTTCATGGCAGAGTCCAAATGGTTCCAACATCTGTTCATGACAGGACTCCTTTCAACATCCTCTCCTGGCATCTCTCCTGCCATAATTTTTCTCCAGTAGTAGCACCATCAACAGTAGGTCCTGTCTCTCTCCACCATCAACTCCCGTGCTTATATACTTGACTATTCCCGCCCCTGTTGTCTGATTGGTTAGAACCCATGCATCTGATTTATTGCACCAAACAACCAATCAGTTTGCCTCAGATATTATATATAGAGAGATACCTGCCCTTTTTTCTTCTGCTGTAACAATGGGAAACCTAGAAGGGCCCCTTTCCCCAACCTCTTCAGGGATTCTGTTTTATTTCTTACTTATGTATTTATTTATGCATCTATTTATTTGTGGAGACTCATACCTGTTGGCTTGGGGCTGTTCCCACCAGTGCTTGTGGCCTGTGTGATAACAGGTATAGAAACAATTTTCCTCCTAGCAAAGCATGTGTTCTCTCCCCCCCTCCCGCCCAGCTGTGTCTCTGGACCTAAACCTTTATTCATTTATCTAATCTGTTTTCTTAGTTTAATTCAGGGCCATGCTCCTGAGGCAGCAGAATTCACAATCAGTGCTGCCTCACTGAGACTGGCTTCTCTCTCCCTCTCTGTGTGGGCTCCTGAAGATGTCCCAGGGACTGAGAAAGTAATAACCTAAGGCAGGAATTTCTCTTTTCTCTTAACCTCTTTGGAGGTAAGGACATAGCCGATCAGGGAATAATAACAATAACTCTAGGCCTTCGGTAACACAGAGGGAAGCAGGTTTATCTTGAATAATCCTCATTGCCTTGGCCATGCCAAGAAACTGGGGGGGTTCTTTGCATTTTGAAACATTAAACCCCAAGCAACCAAGCAAACAACTGTGCAATTCCAGTAAGACGCTATGGAGGTGGAAGTGTTTCTTTCATGTATTTGCATGCGCTCAAACCCACATTCTCGCCCACCTGGAGCTGAGCCGAGGCACCATGACCGCTAGGTTCCTGAGCACATCGACCTCCACCTACCCCTGCCTGAAATCACATTCTTCGGTATGGAACTCAGAAGTCTTGCCTTTTCTAGAAATCTTCCCCCTCTTCGCTCCCCACATAACATCCTTTTTGGAGGATCCTGCAGATCCAGTGCCCTTGGGAAGAGGCTCTTATTCTATTAGGCTGCCAGTCTTGTAGAAAGAGGGAGAGAGAAAAGAGAAGGGGGTGGGATTGAATGCAGCCTTGCTATATCGAAATCATTCAGCTGTGCAGGATAACCAGGGACTAAAGTGCCTGGTGTGTGCATGTATATATGTTTATATGTCTGTATATATATGTATGTATATGTATATATACGTATATATATAGAATATATATAGATATATATACAGACATATATACACAGAGAGAGAGAGAGAGAGAGAGAGAGAGAGAGAGAAGGAGGAGGAGGGAGGAATTGAACCTAAAACCTCAAATGCAAAGAAGTTTCTTTACCATCCAGCCACTGTCCTGGCCCCAGGACTTATAATGCTGGCCCCAGCATTATTTGGGGAGCAGCTCCCAGGAGAGACTCACAGAACCTAGAACTCTTCTTGGCAGTACTTGACCCACTGGGTTCAAAGAGAGCCCCTGGGGTGTGGTGCTACTCAGGCCCTGTTATACTGAAGTTCCTCTGGGCACTCTGGGCCTAGACCCCTAGGTTCCTCTATATCATGGGGAGCAAAATATGGAACTGGGGTTTGCTGCATGCAAGGTAGGCACCTCCACACCTGTCCCCTGGAAATAAACCCTAGCATCTGGGCTCTTTGGTCACTCAAACAACTTCCAGGCCTTCTCAAGCACCCATGTGTGATGGTCAACACCACTACTGGTTCCCCGTAGTGAGGGGCATGAAGTCACATGAGCCTTGGGTCCAGCACAGGGAGTGGAACCGACTTATTGAAAGCCCCTGGAATAAAGGCTTCTTCAGCCGCACGTCCTCATATTCTGACACTATGAAGGCCGAGCTTTCAGGAACAGCCACTCGCTTCTCAGTACAAGGCCACATGGACTCAGCCTTGCAGCCAGTGGGTTGGCATGTTTCCAGCCACAGCCATTTCTGCTTAATTCTTTCCTTAGCACCTGGATTACCTGGACCAATAGGGGGTCTTCCGTCTCTCTGGGGGCCTCAGAGCGCCTCTGCCCAATGGCCAATGTCCACTCTTGTCCCCCACTGTTTTCAGCTCCCAGGTCTGCTTGGGGGTGACTCTTAGGAAATAAGCCCCACCCCATTCCACTTTCTTCCACATGACTGTGCAAATGAGTGCTCAGAACTCTTGCTTGGGAACCCTGAGATAGCTCAATGGATGGACACATGCTTTGTGTGCAGGAGGACCCAGTTTGATCTTCTGAAACACACCAGGAGCAAATCCTGAGTTCAGGAGTTGCCACTAAGCACCAGACCTAAGGCCCCCAAACTGGGTACCAGAAGCCCCTTTGCTACTAATGACTCCCCCACCCCTCTTTTTGATGCCACAAGAAGAATCTGCCTGATGGAACCCAGATTCTTTTGTTTGTTTGTCTTGTTTTGGGGCCACACCTGGCATCACTCAGGTTACTCCAGGCTCTGTGTTCAGGAATCACCCCTGGCAGACTCTGGGGATCATATGGACGGCCAGGAATTGACCCTGGTCAGCACTTGCAAGGCAAACACCCTCCCCACTATGCTATTGCCCTGGGCCCATGAGCCCATATTTTTTGTAAAAAGCCCCCCCCTTGACTGTGCTCCCCTGTGTTCCCTCATCCTCTCTTCACTCCGAGTCCCCTCCCCAGATACCTCCTTCCCACACCTGCTTCCTGGGGCTCTGCCTCAGTGTGAGACCCTTTCAGGGTCCTGCCAGTGCATCTCCCTCAAACCCCTAAACCAAGGGCTCTGCCTGCCTTGGTGTAGCTTTCAGAGCCTGCTCACTGGGGCTCAGCAGTCTCCCCACCTGCTCTCACAGCTCATAGAGACCCTGGGAGAATATGTGGAGGATGCATCCGGCTTCTCGAACATTCTAGGAACTGCCAGGCTCCTGTTCCATGCTCCCATGTCACTCGGTCTTCCGAACACACTCTGGGGAGCTGAGCCTGGCACGCATCAGCTGGTGTCTGAATTCCCCTGGTGACATATTTTAGTAAACGTTTCCCCCTCTTCTGTAAACATACTTAGCTCATGACTTATAAAGGCTTCACTTAAGTGATTCCACAGAAGTGTGTGTGTGTGTGTGTGTGTGTGTGTGTGAGAGAGAGAGAGAGAGAGAGGAGAGAGAGAGAGAGAAGGAGAGAGGGAGAGAGATTGCTTGATCCTTCCTAAAAACCAGACTAGCCTTTATATCAGGATCCCCATGCTGAGTGGACCGGAAGGGTCGACAGAGCAACTGGGTTTCTGCCCCTGAATCTCTCTCATTGGCTAAACTTGCAGTAGATTGACATTTGGGCTTTTTATTTATATGGAATAAAGATTTATTTTTAGCTTTATTTCTGATTCATTTGAAAGTATGTATAGTTGGGCAAATCAAGTTTCTGCCCCCAAAGTTGGGGGAGCTTCTGAGGTCCAATTCTAAACCATGCAAATGGAGCTGAAAGGAAGTGGTGTTGACTGGGCTGAAGGTGCAGGAAAGACAACACTAGAGAAAGATTTGCTGGAACCAGGGAACTTGTTCACCAGGAGCAACATGAGTACAGAGCCAGGGGCAACCCCTGTGTATAGCAGAGAGTGGTGCCAGGTAGGAGAGTAAAGAAAAAGAAAATGGAGTTACTTGTAACATATTTGTTGCATAGCGTTCCATGCATGCATTTGTTTTGTTTGTTTGTTTGTTTGTTTGGTTTTTGGGCCACACCCAGTGACGCTCAGGGATTACTCCTGGCTATGTGCTCAGAAGTCACTCCTGGCTTGGGGGACCATATGGGAAACCGGGGGATCGAACCGTGGTCCATCCTAGGCAAGCGCAGGCAAGGCAGGCACCTTACCTCCAGCGCCACCGCCCGGCCCCATGCATTTGATACATAGCATTTAATGCTCTTCCCCCCTTCCTCCCTTCCTTCCCTCTCTCCAACCTCCTTCCTTTCCTCCCTTCTTCCTTCTTTTTTTCCTTCCTTCCCTCCATCCTTCTCTCTCTCCCTGTCCTTCCTTCCTTCCTCCCTCCCTCCCTCCCCCCTCCCCTTCCCACTGTGCTGTCACTCCAACCCCAAGCACAGGGAGTTTCTGAAAGTTCAAGTTCCAGGAAATGAAGCAGCCTCTTTCCTTTTATAAATAGTTGAATGAACTGAGGGATGGGAAAGTGACTTATCTCCACCAACAGGAAAGGGAGTTATTGAACAAGGTTGGCTTGTCTAGAATTTCCTGGTCCTGTCTTCTTTGATAGTGACTGTTGCTCTCCTGATATAGAGACTTTCATATGAGACTCTCAGCTCTTGACATGAAAAGGGAAGGTCAGAGTGTCATTCTGATAGTTGCTATTTTAAACTCCAAAGATTAATTGATTGATTGGTGGGGGGCTGCTGAGAATCAAGCCCAAAGCCTCTGCATATGGCACTCACAACCTCAGCCCTCCAAACAGTCAACATCCAGAATATTCTTTCTGCTTGGATGGCATCTTCGAGGTAGCATCCCTCCATGCACTGGGCCTTATGAGTTCTCGTATCTGCTGAGTTTTTACCGGTGCTAGGACAGTTCACAAGTGGTTGTAAGAATCAGATGCAGAGTCATCGGCCTGTGGTGATGGCCAAGCCCTTGGCTGATTGAGTTTCTGTGGGTTTCCGTGGAAATGGCCTCTCTGCCCTCGGAAGCTCTGACTGTCATTATGTATCTGGAAAGCAGGAGTCTTGATGCTCTGGAGACTCTCTAGGAGCGGATCCTTGAGAAGATGTCCAAACGCTAAGATGAACATCAGCGAGCAAACAAAATGTTTAAAAAGGCTAAGTAAGAGCCCTTGAATGGATTTATTGCTCTTATTTGTAAAAGCGGGGGTTAGTTTTGAAGGAGAATAAGGACGGGTCTCGTGTGCTTCTCCTGGATAAAGATAAGCTTCTCTGAGAGAATCATTGAGGCTGTTATCCAAGAAGGAAGTCAGAATTGTCAAATGGCATGACAGGGGAGAGGTTCGGTAAGGATGATGACAGTGAATCTGATGGTAATGATACCTATAATAATGCTGATGATCTTATTGGCAATGGTGATGGGTGGTAATGATGAGGGTGAGGAGGATGAATGCTGGTGATGGTCATGAGGATGTAATAATGATGATGATGATGATGATGATGATGATGATGACGACAATGGCAACCATGACATTGGTCATGATGATGGTGATGCTAATGGGGACAATGGTGGTGGTGATGGTCATGATGATAATGATTATGATGGCCATGATGACAGAAATTGGTAGTAATAGTGACTTATAGTATAGTGACAATGATGATGATGACACTAGCTATACTAGCACAGCATGGACTATTAATATGTTGCTGAGCACTTTTCTTCTTCCTCCTCCTCGTCTTCCTCCTTCTCCTCTCACTGTGTATATTTATCTCCAGATCTTATAACAAAACTGTCAGGGGAGGATCTTGGAACTTCCATTTTACTCATGAGGAGACCAAGACTCAGAAAAAAAAAAATCTCTCATTTGCCCCAACAGTCTCTCACCATGAGCCTCTGTACATCTGTGGCCTCCCCCCCTCTGAGCACAAACGTGCCCCAGTTAGGGAGCAGCTGCAGCAGAAGAGAAGTGTACCCCAGGTTGTTATTCACAATCTTGAAAGGGTTGTGAACAAACTGAGTACTGCGGTAGGCACCCAGGGCTTCTGAAGAGCTGGGTCCTCACCCAGATCCCCCACCCTAGTTGTTTTCCCTGGCTCAACTGAGATGAGATTCCTCACAGCACAGCCAGTCACTGAAGCTCTTGGTTTCCCAAATTTCAACAAGGCCAGAGATGCAGGCCAATGCCCACATTGAATTCCACATAGCTTGGGCTCTGCAGCCTGCTGGCACCTGCAGAATTGTGGTTCTCCTGAGCCAGTACCCCCACACAGCTGCTCTTTCCTTTGGCAAGGCCCCTGCTCCAGCCCTTTCATCTCTCTCCCTGACCCACATATACAGGATCTGGGGGTTTGTTTGGTTTCTGAACCACAACTGATGGGGTGGAGAAGGGGGCTGCTCCCTGCTCGCTGCTCAACAAGGGTCACTTCCTGAAGGGCTATGTGGACGGTGCCGTGCTGGGAGTTCACACACTGACTTCTGCATGTGCAGTTTGGTTCTGGCCTAGTATCCAACCTCCAGAGCCTGGGAGCATTGCGGTTCTCTAGCCCTGGAAGTGGTTATTGATGGAGCTTCTTCTTTGTGTACATTTAAGACTACAAGAGTGCTGGGAAAACACAACAATGAGAAAACTCAGCAGCATGAACTAGCAGAAGCTTGACTGCAGGACAAGGACCAGCCTGTCCTAAAAGCACAGACCGAATCCAATGCCCTTGCTTTCCCAATCTCATTTGTCCAACTCTGCTGTACTGGGGAGAGCCGGCACAGCGCTGGCTCTAACAGTGCTCCTGGGGCAAGGCCAGTCAGAATTTTTTGTTTGTTTGTTTTGGGGCCACACCTAGTGGTGCTCAGGGGTTCCTCCTGGCTCTGTGCTCAGAAATTATTCCTGGAAGACTCAGGAACCCTTGGATGCTGGGAATGGAATCCAAGTCAGCCATGTCCAAAGCTTTACATACTATACTCACTCTTTGCATTCATTTTTGGCCATTTTGACCACGGCCAAAGGCCATGATGGTCTCTGTCATTTTTTTCTGTCTAGTTGGAAATGGTTTCTGAGTGTCCCGTTTCCTTCCCTTGTGAAGGCACACAGGATTCCCGGCCCAGAAAGGGGCGGCGGAAAGAACCTAAAATTGAAGAAGGAACCTCCAAGGAATAGCCAGCTTGTAGTTTCTTTCTCCAAATACACCTCAACTTCCAGAAAAATATAAGCACAGGCAGTAGTTCTGAGCTCCCTAATATCCCGCAGACAGATTCTGGGTGGCTTGGAACTGAAGAGTAACATGTTGGCTGCTCAGGATTTACGGGTTTTGATCACGGACTGAGAGTTGAGGTTCTGGGGGCTTATTAATAGCTTCCCTGGCCTGACCAGCTCAATCTGCACTTCCAGGGATTGGAAGCACTTCTAGCACTTCCCCAGTGGGAGGGTAGTTGGATGTTTGGGTGTTGTTTAAGAGCCCCAGGAAGTTCTAGTGTGAAGCTATACCTGTGAATGTTCAGCCCAGATCAATGCTGGGGTAGAGAGGGTACATCTGCAAAGCCCAGTGATAGAAAGCTCATAGGGCTCCCACAGGGCAAAATTGTGGGTTTGAAAACACCGTCCCCCTTCTTTCTCCACACTCAGCCAGAACCTTTGGGCAGCATCTGCATCTCTGTACCACCCTCCCTCCCTCCTTCCCCACTTCCTTCCTTCCTTTCTTCCTTCTTTCTCATTCCTTCTTCCCTCCTTTCCTTCTTTCATCTTTCCTCCCTCCCTCCTTCCTTCCTCCCTTCCTTCCTCTCTTCCTTCTTTCCTCCCTTCCCTCTTCCTTTCCTCCTTTCATCTTTCCTCCCTTCCTCCTTCTTCCTACTACCACCCCCATAAATTCATTCATTAATAATCAGCTTGAGAGATAAAAGCACAGCAGCGGCTGAATTACAGAGTGGATCTGCTGCCTTGGTGGAGACTCTGTCTTTTAAATAGTGATTTTAAGAGAGAGAGACAGACAGACAGGCAGACAGACAGACAAAGAGACAGACAGAGATAGAGAGAGACAGAGAGAGACAGAGAGAAAGAGAGAGTTTTAAGGCTCCCTGTCCATGCAGTTGTGCAGAATAAGATGGGTATTCGGTCTAGGAGTTTCCATAGGATCTACTGGAAATTAGATTGTTTCTAGCACATCAATATCAGCAAGTAGCCAAAGAGGGTGAACCCTGGACGGATCAGGACTTAGCACATCTGGCTAGAGCCCGGGGACTGCCCTGCCCTCTGCTCCTTTGTCCCCCACCCTTTGGGTACCAGCTTCCAGTACAGGGAGTGAAGTGATTTGAAAGACTATGGATGTGGCCCAGACTGTGTTCCATCTCCTCTTTGTTTTCAGTTATAAGTACCCCCAAGGCTCGCGTACCTGCTGCAATGGGCATTAAAGCCAGAAGAATCCCAGCTCTAAGCAAAGTGTCAGCGGGTTGTTTGTGGAGTTGCAGGGAATATAGTACTCTCAAGTGGATCTTATAAACCCTGGTCTGATTTGCAAACTGTCCATTTTGTACAGAGAGTTGACTTCATGTCCTTGGCAAGCCTTGAGGGTCTGTGTCTTCCCCCTGATCCACTATGCCTCCATTTCTCCTTTTTCTTTTTTTTTCATTTACCTGGACCTCAAACCAACCAACCAACACACTTGCCATTTTCAACTGTTGTTCAAAAGCAACTTTGACTCCGGAGTTGGTGATAGCCCATGAAAGGGGCCTTTTTTCTCTCCCATGGGAACCCCACACAGCAGGCATACTCTAGAATTGTGTGTTTTAAGAGAAGCTAGGAGTGTGGACCATAGCCAATGCTGCTTTGCAAGGCAGCTGCAGGGCAAGTGGAAAATCTCGCCTGGCCTGCCTGGCGCTGGTGAAATCCAGATGCCTCTGATGTCCTGCCAGGGCAGAGTGTCAGAACCAGCCCCCACATCCCTGCCAGCTGCTGCCTGCAGAGGCAGCGGAAAATGATCCTTTCCCGCCTCTGAGCACCAGGCACCTTGTAGGGCACCGGCAGCGGGAACTTTAACCTTGGTCTTCCCTCGTTGCAGCCACATCCTTGCTACTGAGTCTGGGTTCTCCTTGGCCAGGACATCCTGGGAGCAGTCGAGTTGGCAGGGTTCTAGCAGAAACCTGCCTTTGCCCCAGCCCTTGCTGACCATGCCAAACCTCAAGCCTGGCAGAGTGGGAACTGGAGTGAGTAAAACATAAAGCAAACAGAAATTCTGTGCGCCTTACAGTCAGTTTAAAAATACACTCCTGGGGCCAAAGTGGTAACACTGTGGGGAATGCATTTGCCTTGCACGTGGCTGGCTGACTTAGGTTCAGTCCCCCCACATTACATAGGGTCCACCAAACTCACCAAGAGTGATTCCTGAATGCAGGCCAGAAGTAAACCCGAAGCACCACCAGGTGTGTCCCCCAAACAAAATTTAAAAAAAAAATTGAACATTCTTTTTTCCCAACTTTGAGGGGAGCCAGTCAGCCTGAAGCTTCGGGGTTCGGTGCCACATTCTTTGGTTCCTACTGTACTTTCTGTACTATTTAAGGACACTGTATACTGCCTCTTGCTTTGATTATGTGTCTATTTTGATTTCTCACTTCTTTAGTGCTTTTAGGTTCTGCTTTCCCTTTCTTCTTCTCTTTGTTTCTCCCAGCACCTGTTACTTGCTCCTGTTCTGTTCCCTCATTCTGGTGAGCAATGCATTTTAGAAAAGCCTCTGTATGATTTGATCTGGTTTTCAAATTCAGTTCCTGGTAGGGCCTGGTTCAACTCAACATCTAATGGAGAAAGAGTCAGGGCAGCCCCTGAGTTGAGTCGCAGAACCATAGACCCTGGGAAGTTGGTCCTGCCTCCTCATTTGCTGAGGAATGTGCAGAGATAAAGATGGTATTGCTTTCAGAGGCCCTCTCGTGCCTCACTCTGTTCCCCCACTTTGTCCATACAATTACGAGCCCTGTGCTAACAACCTTGCCTGTGGCAGTTGGGCTCTGAGTAGCCATTTCCAGCATGCTTCGATTTCATCAGGCCCCAGTTTCCCTCGGAAAGCTCTTTGATTTGACTTTGCTTGATTGAGTTAGGGGGTGTCACATCCAGTGGTTCTTGAGAGATGCTCTTAGGTCAGTGCTCAGGGGTCTCTACCAGTAGTACTCAATGGGCCATGGGGTGGCAAGGAGTGACCCTTGAACTTGAGCTTTTACATGCTCAGAGCTCTCTCCAGGTGCCCCGTGGGTCTGG
>PVKC010048484.1:0-10949 GCA_004027635.1 Crocidura indochinensis | reverse complement strand
GGCAAAATGTATCAAAAAGCTGGACCCAACATTATGCTGCCTACAAGAAACACATCTGAATAGTCAGGACAAAAATAGATTCAAAATCAAATATTGGAGGACAATCATCCAAGAAAACTACTCCCTTAAAAAATCTGGAATGGGGACTGGAGAAATAGCATGGAGGTAAAAAAGCGTTTGCCTTGCATGCAGAAGGATGGTGGTTTGAAAACCATCATCCCATATGGAACCCCCAGCCTGCCATGAGCGCTTTCTGAGCGTAGAGCCAGGAGTAACCCCTGAGCACTGCTGGGTGTGACCAAAAAAAAACAAAACAAAACAAAAAACAAACAAAAGAAAAGCTGGAATGGCCGTATATAATATCAGATGACACAAACTGTAGACTCAGAAAAGTTATAAGTGACAAAGACGGACATTTCATCTAATCAAGGGATATGTACAACAGGAAGAAATCACACTCCTAAACATGTATGCACCCAGTGAGAGACCAGCAAAATATTTAATACAATTATTGACAAATCTGAAAGAAGACATCAATAGCAACACAATAATAGTGGGAGACCTCAACACTGCCTTGTCACCCCATGATAGGTCATCCAGGTTGAAACCCAACAAGAATATACTAACTCCGAAAAGAGAAATGAAAGAAACCATATATGTGTGTATATATATATATATATATATATATATATATATATGTATACTAACTAGTCCAGTTTCTTTCATTTTATATTTCATTTTATATTTATATATTCTTTCATATATATACTAGTAAATATATATGTATATATGGCTCTCCACTCCAGAAAACTGGATACACATTCTTCTCCAGTGCACATGGGTCATGCTCCAGGATAGACCACATGCTGACTTAGAAAATGTATCCCCATAAAATTAAGAGGATAGACATTGTACATACTACCTTCTGAGATCACAAGGCACTGAAATTTGAAGTGAACTAAAAAGGGACACAGAAGACAAACTCTAACTCCTGGAAATTAAACAGCGCACTACTCAACAACTAGTGGGTCAGAGATGAAATGTAAGAGGAAATCAAAACATTCCTGGAAACAAATGACAATTAAGACACGCATTATCAGAATTTATGTGAGAGCAAAAGGAGTACTAAAAGAAAAAATTATAGCTTTATAAGCACACATCAGGAAGGAAGAAGAGTCCTACATAAATAGCTTAATGATACAGCTTATAAAATTAGAAATGATAAACGAAAGGAAACAAAATAGGGAGGCAGAAGGTACAACAAAACTTAGAGCAGAAATCCAACAGATCAATGAAAGCAAAAGTTGGCTCTTTGAAAAAAAAAAACAAGATTGATAAACCACTAGCAAAGCTCGCAAATAAAAGGAGAGAAAGAAACTTTAAAAAGTGGATAAGAAATGAAAAGAGGGAGATATCACTACAGATACTGTAGAGATTCAAAGCGTAATCAGAGACTATTTTGGGAAACTCTATGCCACAACATATGAGAACCTGGAAGAAATGGATAAATTCTTGGACTCTTATAATTTTCCATGACTAAACCAGGATTATTTAGCATATTTAAACAAACCCATGACTAATGAGGAATTAAAATGGTCATCAAAAGTCTTCTCAAAAACAAAATCCCAGGCCCAGATGGATTCACTAACGAATTCTTTCAAACCTTTCAAGAAAAACTACTACCAATCCATTTCAGGCTTTTTCATAAAATTAAAGAAACAGAAACACTCCCAAATATTTTTTATGAATGATGCCAAAAACAGACAGATGCTGTAAAAAAAAAAAACTACAGACCAATAACCCTGTTGAACACAAATGCAAAGATCCTCAACAAAATCCTGACAAATAGAATTTAATGCTTCATCACAATCAAATAAGTTTCATTAAGTACTGCAAGGATGATTTAACATATGTAAATCAATCAATATAATACACCATATCAGCCAAAAGAAAAATAAAAACCACATGATCATAGCAATAGATGAAGAGAAAGCATTTGATAAGGTCCAACACCCATTCTTGATTTAAAAAAAAAACTCTCATCAAGATGGGAATAGAAGGAACTTTTCTCAATGTAGTCAAGGCCATCTACCACAAGCCAATGGCAAATATTATTCTCAAAGGAATTAAATTAAAAGCCTTTCCTTTAAAATCTGGCACAGGACAAGGCTGCCCTCTCTCACCACTCCTATGCAACATAGTGCTGGAAGTTCACCAGTGTGGCCCAAAAACCAAAAAAAAAAAAATTATATTGGTGTAATACAAATTCAAATATACAGATAAGGCAAGAAAAAGATATCAAGGGCATCCAGATAGTAAAGAAGTCAATCTCACACTGTTCACAAAAGCCTTGATACTATATTTAGAAAACCCTAAAGACTCTACCAAAAAACTTATAAAAACAATAGATTCATATACCAAAGTGACAGGCTACAAAATTAACACTCAAAAATCAATGGCCTTCTTGTACACCAATAATGATTGAGAAGAAATGATTATATATTTAAAAAATCCCTGGACCAGAGCAGTGTAGCAGCAGTAAGGTGTTTGCCTAGCACGCAACTCACTTTGGATGGACTGTGGTTCAATCCCCTGGCATCTCATATGGTCCCCCAGCCAGGAGCTATTTCTGAATGCAGAGCCAGGAGTAACCCCTGAGCATAACCGGTGTGGCCCAAAAACCAAAAAAAAATCCCATTTATATTGGGGTAACACAAATTCAAATATCTTGGAGTCAATTTAACTAATGATATGATATGAAGGAACTATACAAAGAAAACTACAAAAGTCTGCTTCAAGAAATATAAGAGGACACAAGAAAATGGAGGCATATTCCCTGCTTATGGACTGGGAGGATTAAAATCATTAAAGTGTCAATACACCCCAGATCATTATACAGTTTTAATGTAATCCATCTAAGGATACACATGACATTCTTCAAAGAAGTGGATCAAACACTCCTGAATTCATTTGGAACAATAAACACCCATGAATAGCTACAGCAACCCTTGGGAAAAGGAATATGGGAGATATCACTTTCCCAATTTTAAATTGTATTACAAAGCTATAGTCATTAAAACAGCATGGTATTAGAATAAAGACAGACTTTGGAATAGATTTGAGAATGTGCCCCATACATACAATCAATTAATTTTTTATAAAGGGGCAAGAAATGCAAAATGGAGCAAGGAAAGACTCTTTAACAAGTGATGTTAAGACAAGAGATCAGCCACTTGCAAAAAAGCGAACTCAGACCTCCATATAACACCATGCACAAAAGTCAAATCCAAATGGATTAAAGACTTTGATATCAGACCTGAAACCATAAGGTATATAGAACAAAATGTAGGTAAAACACTCCATGACTTTAAGACTAAAAGCATCTTCAAGGAGGAAACATCACTTTCCAAAAAAGTGGAAGCAGAGAGAAACAGATGAAACTATATTAAGCTGAGAAGTTTCTGCACCTCAAAGGAAATAGTGTCTAGGATACAAAAGACACCCACTAAATGGGAGAAACTATTCACCCAATACCCATCAGATAAGGGGCTAATATCTAAGATATACAAGGTACTGACAGAGCTTAAAAAGAAAAAATCTAATAACTACACAGAGAACTACCCTAATCATGTGAATGAATGAGGGAACTGGGAAACCTGTCTGGAGTACAGGTGGGGGTAGGGTGGGATGAGGGAGATTTGGGGCATTGGTGGTGGGAATGTTGCACTGGTGAAGGAGTTGTTCTTTACATGACTGAAGCCTAATCACAACCATATATGTGATCAAGATGTTTAAACAAAGAAAAAAAACTTTGTTCTCATGATTAAAAATAAAAAATTAATAAAAAAAACTTTGTTCTCATAATTAAAAAGAAAAAAAGAAAAAAAAGAAAAATATAACCCCATCAAAAACTGGGAAGAAGAAATGAACAAACTGTTTCTCAGAGAAGAAATACAAATGTCCAAAAGGCACATGAAAAAGTGCTCCACATCACTGGTCATCATGGAGATGCAAATCAAAACACAATGAGGTACCATCTCATGCAACAAAGACTGGGACATATCACAAAGAACAAGAACAATCAGTGCTGGCAGATTGTGAAAAGAAAGTAACTTTTATTCACTGCTGGTGGGAATGCCATCTAGTCTAGCTTTTATGGAAAGCAATATAGAGGTTTCTCAAAAAACTGGAAAATGAGCTTCCATAATATACCACTCCTAGAGATATACCCTAGGAACACAAAAACACAATACAAAATGTGTTTTGTGTATTCTGCACACCTATATTTTTTGCAGCACTATTTACAATAGCTGCAAACATCCAACAGATGAATGGCTAAAGAAACCTTGGTACATATATACAATGGAATATTATGCGGCTGTCAGGAGAGATAAAGTTATGAAATTTTCCTATACATGGATTACATGGAAACGGTTATTCTCAGTTAAATATGTCAGAGGGAGAGAGAAAAACACTGAATAGTCTCAATCATCTATACGTTTTAAGAGAGATAAAGACATTATTGTAATAATGCCCAGAAATGAGGGCCAGAAAGACCGACTCATGATATGAAGCTTGCCACAAAGAGTGGTAAGTGTAGTTCGAGAAATAACTACACTAATGACTACTATGACAATGTTACTAAGTGAGAGAAATAAAATACCTGTCTCAAATATAGACAGGGAGTCAGGGAGGAGGTGATTTGGAGCATTGGTGGTGGGAATGTTGCACTGGTGAAGTGGGGGGGAATGTTCTTTTTATGACTGAAACCCAACTACAATTATATTCGTAATCATGGTGTTTAAATAAAGATATTATTTTTAAAAATGATTCATAGAAATGTTAACCAGGACTTCCTCTAGGAAAAAAAAATGCACATTCAATGGGTATTGATAGACAGGAATTTGGGTTTATTTTTTCCTTTGGGTGGGTGGTTTTTTGTTTTGTTTTGTTTTTTTCTATAAATTTCTGGCGACTTTTGTAAAGAATATGAAAAAATTTAAAATGTATCCCACAATAGAAAGAAAAATGCAGGAGACTGGTTCGAAGAGAGCCCGGAGAGAGTGGGGGAAGGAATGAAGTTTCTTGGGAGAGATAAATTAGATCTGCAACCCCTGGCTCCATGCTATTGTTATAGAAAAAGCTACAGAAACTCTTCAGGCAAAGGATGCTGTCAACTGTGAGCATCTGTGACCATCACAAAGCTATATCTGGCATAGATGAATGAAAGTGTTATTTTTATTAATACAGTTTGTCTGATTAACACATTTGGGTGTATGACAAAGTCATTCAAACTTAAAAATTATACTTATTTCCTTGGTCCAGAGTGGTAGAACAGTGAGTAGGGCATTTGCCTTGCATGTGGCCAACCTGGGTTTGATCCTTATCATCCCATAGGAAACCCAAGCCTGCCAAGAGTAATTGCTGAGCACAGAGCCAGGAGTAACCACCAGGTATGCCCCTCAATCCCCCCAAAATCGATATGTATTTCCTTTGAAGTGTAGGCTGAAAAATTGGAGTTTAAATTTGGTCTAAAGCTTGTTATCTCCTTAAAAAATCAAAGACAATCTTTGGGGGGGGGGGCGTGAAATTGGTCAGCATTTAAATAGAAAAAGAGCAAGATGGGCATTAATTTTCCCTTCAAATATGATCATTATCAAATTCCTGTGGATATAAGTTCCAGGATTATCAACCTTGTCTGGACAATGAAAATGGTGAAAAATAGCCTGACTGTCGTGTTGGGTGAATGATGGTATACAATGTTGGTATATTTTTGAATGGGGAGAAAGTGAATGATCTATCTGAGTGTCATTAAGACTGTCATGGATGAGAAATGAGGTCACTAAATCTGACAGTGTGGTCATGATTTGAGAGCCACAGAATGTAAAATTAAAAAAGAGAGAGACATGGCATACTGATCTATGCACAGGACCTGATCCATTTTACCCAGAACATAGTAGCATTTGTTAAGAATTATACTGTTTAAGGAGCATCAATATTATATATTTTAGTATGATGATTAGTTGAATAGAATATGGACAAACTGAAATAACAGGGTTTGATTGAGACCGCCTGATGTTAAAGAACTTACACTAATTTGGGTGCTATTTGTAACATCTAAAGCAATTTATTCTTATCTCTGTATCTCAAGATTGTGAAAAAATATAGACAAACAAGTGTTTAACATTCCTGACTAGATGAAACCTGTGTGCATTATTCAATGTGCAGCTGCTCAGAGGGAAAATTATACACAGCATCTCTCCACTAAAGAGCAGGAACATGTCATATTCTAACAAAGAAATTAAAAGGCCCTTTATGCTTTAACCTTATTAACAAAAAATGTATATTCTGAATTCATCCAAGAGACCAAGGTAATCGAGTGATACCAGAATGAAGGGGATAGAACAGGACTATTCTATTAGGACTATTATTGGACAGGATAAAAGGGACTGTTTATCCCAGTCCCCTCAAAACAATCTTATAATGTTTTCAATTGAATAGTTGTATATTCACCCAGTCTCAGAGCAAACTGACAAATGTTCATCAAGCATATATATTTCAACATTTATCTTATCACCAACAAGGCCCAAGAATTAGTCTTGCAATTAATTTGGGAAAAACATAATTATATTATATCCTTCAGGTGCTAAAATGTTCATCTGTTTAGTACCTTTAGAATTCAAGAAATTGTACAACTCATAAGGTGCTTTCCTTACAATTAACCAACCTGGATTCAATCTCTTGCACCACATATGGTCCCCCAAGAACCTTCAGTAGTGACCTCCGAGCAGAGGAATAAGCCCTAAACACAGCTGGATATGCTCCCCCACCAAAAATGAGATAAAACTTTATACAATTCTTTAAAAAGCTTGACTTAGCAGGTAGTTTCTATTTTTGTTTTGTTTTGTTCTGTTCTGTTTGGGGGGCACACCTATCAGTGCTCTGTTATTCCTGGCTCCAAACCCTGGAATAATTCCTGGCATGCTCAGATGAAAATATGGGGTGCCAGGTATTCAATCCAGGTCAGCCACAGTCAAGGCAAATGCCCTACCTGCTGTAGGTATCTCTCTTTCCTCATAGGTAGATCTTCTTTCTTTTTCTTTTTTGTTGAGCTTTGTTTTAAGGTTCTACATAATTGATGCTTGAAAGAGGGGGGAAGAAATCATGAACTATCTTAAATTCATGAGTAAGAAAAATAATGATTCAGGGTAATACCTCAATCTTCACTGCCAATGTGAGACAAATTTCGAGCATAAAAAAAGTTGGTCCTAAGGTGATCTACTTAGCTAAATACCTGGTAATCATGATCTGTCTAACCCTTCAAATTCATTGTTTAAAAATACAAATTTCATTTCTTTTTTTCTCTGAAAAGTCAAGATCACTAACTATGATGATTACAAGACTAACTAGATAAGAAGGAGTAATACATACCAAAGTAGATTTTGTGCCCAGGAGTTCCTACAAAAAAGAACAGTATCTATTTAGCAGCAAATTATGATTGTCAGATGGAAATTTAAACCAAAAGTTTAGTCTATCTTCCAATAATTCTGAGAATTTATAGTTTCAGGTTTCAATCATATGTCCCAATTATTTAAGACTGACTCAAGTTTTTATTACATTCTATACCAAAGTAGGCATATCTGCCATACAGAATTAGTCTATAAATTACCACTTTGGATTCAAGATATAATTGAAACCAGAATTCTGTTGTCAAGATATTTAAAGGTTCATATTATGTAGTGTTTCCCCCTATGAGACGGAAAATATGGACATGGTAATGGGTCTTATACATTCATAAGCCAAGGCCCATATTTGGTGAAAGGGGTCAATGCCTTCTCTGCAATGGACACACACACCTATAGAGACTGGGATTTACCTTATACCTTACTTGAAAGTCATGCTGAAAACTCTGTGTCTCTTCTTGGGAAATAGGTTTGGGCTAAGCTTTCCTAATACACCCAAGCCGCCACCAAAAATATTGAGGATCCCCTCCTATTGCCACCATCTTCCAGGCAGAAAAGCAACTTGGTTCTTCCATCAAGATCCGAAAGAAAATAATGGCGGCCAATACTTCACAGGCAGCCCAGCTGTGGCTAATACCTCTGGCATTCTCAAAGGGGCAAGGAGTTGCAGATTCTCCTTTATCCATGAACTACAGCAGCCCAATGTCACACCCTACACCCTCCAACAGAAACAGCTTAGCCTCATGACTTAAAATCCTTATCAAACTTCCAAACCACTATATTTGCTTTAGATGTATAAATCCTAGACTGTACAGCTTCAAGCAGCCATGCAACATCTCGATGTCTTAGAGTATTGAGATATAACAGCCCAGTAAATCACAGGAAATCTGATGTGAAAGTTACATAGTAACCTTCCAACCTCAGTGAGTTTAACCAATAACACAGAAGGTCAAATAGCACCAACCACAGTCCAGTAATTCCTTAGACCCTGACTTTAGTAATACCATGCAGAGATAAAGCAATCACTTCAAATTAATCTATCAATAGTTTATCTAAGTCCCATATACCTTTGTGTTGTAACAAACTGTTGCATATGTAAACATTTCTAATCTTATCACGATTTGGAATGTATACACATTTCTGGACCTACCCTGATCCTACCCTGATCAGTGATTGGACCCTACTCTAGGGTGTGACCTGGCAGGACCTACCCTGATCCTGCCCTGATCAGTGATTGGACCCTACTCTAGGGTGTGACCTGGCATTCTGCCCCTACCCTAGGGTGGTACCTGATTCTAGTGTATAAAATAGAGGTCTGTGTAAGGTTTGGGGCTTTTTGGGTTGGAACGGATGCTGAGTCATTGGACCTCCGTTCATTCCACCGAATAAAGCTGATATTTCGACAAGTCTGACTCTCCGTGAGCTGTTTACCCGCCGATTCACCTCAGAACCGCGGTTACTGGGTGGTAGACGCGTTCTCCGAGCTGGAGGGGAGAGACCTCCTCCTCCCTACCTCCGTTAGCGAACCTTTTCTAGGGACGGATTTCTTCACAAACAATATCCATCGGATCAGGTTATCACAGAGGGTAGGAGAATGGGGCCACTGGTGAAGGAAAGGTCACACTTGTGGTGGGATTGGTGTTTGAATTTGGTGAGGGGGATTGGTTTTGGGGCCACACCAGTAGTGCTCAAATTACTTTTGGCACTACACTCTGAAATTTCTCCTGGAACGTTTAAAGACCATATGGGATGCCAGGGATCATGTGGTTCAGCCACATACTAGGCAAATGTGTTTGAATACTTAATGCCTGAAAGGACTGTATTATGAATGGCTTGGAAAAACATGATATTATAATTAAAAGGTAATAAAAATAAAACAAAATCACTGAGAAACAAATATCAGCAGATAAAACTTTAAGATATCAAATAATTAGGTGGATTTATTTATTTAACAAAATATTTATTTAGTTAATTCACATACACACACCATAAAAAGAGGCATAAATGTCAAGATTATTTAATCTTCATGACAAACTCCCTGTCTTAGCTTAGGTTCCTAAGAAGCAGAATCTAAGACAAAAATTTGAGTACAGCTGTTTATTTGGGAAAAAAATGGTAGAGAGGGAAGTAGAACTGAAAACAGAAAGTCAGAGGGGAAATTATGTACTATTTCACATACTACCTCTATAAAAATTTGAATCCAAATTTTACAAAAGACTTCTGGCTTACCATGTCCATTATGAATTTCTACTAACATTCAGAAATTATGGAGCTAGAATATTTAAACATCTCCCTTTAGTCATTGGATAAAAGATTCAGGAAATATTCATTCCATTACATTTCTGACTGCTTTCTTATGAATTGAACAGCCTTTGGCAGCTAATAGAGGCCCATGGAAAAGAAATGCAGGGGATGTCAATGAAAAGTTAAATCTATTTGTGCAAAAAGGGGATAACCCAAGAAAAATATGAGAGGAACACAAGGAACTTCTACTACAGTTCTTATGACAGACATTACTATCACATGTATAAATGAGGGTACAGGTAGATATCTCATTTGAAACAAGGTATAGCTGCTACCACTCCATTGGCTACAGACTCATGTCCAGAGAAAACTGACAAGACTCTCTAGAGACTGGCTCAGAGAAGCCCATGTTGTCAATTGCTTTGACAGCTGTGGTAACAGTTTCTGCCAATCTATACACTGTTCCAATGTTTAAGCATCAGCAGAAATGCATCAGCAAGTTAGCCACAGTTAGGGCTTTCATGGGGTGTTGTCTCTGTTTTTTTGGGCCTCATCAGAGAGGAAGGCATCACAATAAGCTGATCGGATACAAAAGAAATGACAAATACATGCTAACCCAAACAGTCATGGTGAAGGACTAGGGGAATAAACACCTCCTGAAAGACTTTCGATGTTATCTCATTAAGTCAAGGGTGCATGTATTTCCCTAGACTGTTTATGACAGTTTATAGTGACCCAATTTTTTTCCACCAGCAACTAAAGATAAACAATAAAGGTACACTGGGTTGCCAGGAACTCTTGCCCTTCCTCCACTGATAGTTATACCAATAATTTAAGATGACATAGATCAATTAACAAACTATTAAATGTCAGTTAACATTTTGGAAGCTGAATACAAAATGAACCAAGTAACACTGCCCTGTTATAACCCCATTGTGTATAAAATTAGGTATAAATGCTTAATGAATGTATGAAAATATAATTACCAAGCTACTGTTCTTGTAGAGGTGATTAATAATCACATCATTGACTTTTTCACAGTGCATTGAGTTATTGAACTGGAACATTTCTGACATTCTTTCTATGTAGTCTTTCCTATTCTTCTATTTATAGCATTTGTACTTCCAGCCTGCTCTCCAGTTATGTACCAAATAATTTCAAACCCCTAACATGTATATGTTGAATCTCTGGTCTCCAATTCATGTTATTTGGAGAGGGAGATTTGGGGGGAGTATCTGTTTT
>PVKC010048483.1:0-10888 GCA_004027635.1 Crocidura indochinensis | reverse complement strand
TAGTTAAGTAAATAATTTAAAATATAGACTAATAGTGTCATTATAGACAAATACAAATATATTTAAAATTACTGTGCACATATAATGCTGTATGTCTTCAAACAAAATCCTGAAGGAAATGTGAAATGATAGAATATTCAGGCTTATAAATTTTATTTTAATATATTTATGTAGCCTTTAAGATTAATGTTCATTATTTTTGAGTACCGAATCTGATTTCTAAAATGAATAATTTAACTTCTTAATTTGGTAGTAACATTTAATTAAAGGATAATTAACACAACTTAAAACTTCATTTGACTTGAAATAATACAGTAAAACTGAGTGAACTGACACAAATAAAAATTAAAAAAAGAAATTGCTTATGTTAGGGGTCAGAGAGATAGTGGAAGGGGTAAGACATTCACTGTACAAGGTCAACCTTGTTTTGATTTCCTGTACCACACATGGTGTCCCAAATACAGCATAAAGAGTAAGTCCTGAGCACAGTCATGTGTGGTCCAAAACACGATTTATAACTCTAACAAATAAAACACTAGCCAACACCTTAGATTGTGACGCTATTGGTCTATCATAGCCTGTATTTTAAAATTACTTTATGTAATCAAATCTTAACTTCAGATTAAAACATTAAAGAAAGAAATGTATATGTGCATCTTTATTTATGTGTGTATGTATGTATATGTATGTGTATATGTGTGATGTGTGTGCAGTAAATTGTTTAGATTCTCTTGCAAATCCCTGGGAGAGAAATTTATTTAGAGCGAAATTAAACCAAGCAAAGAGAGTTTGCAAGGAATTAGAGTGGGTAAAGGCTATTGTAAGAATGTCAGTTTATTAATTCCCATCCTACCAGTTTGTATCATCAGAGAACTAGAAATGAATTTCCTTACGATTCACCCTTTAACTTATGGACCTAAACTCTTGCTATGTGATAAATAAGTTGCTAAAGTCTCATTTTTCTTTCATAGTCAGAAACATAAGGAGACAGGCTATGATGATTAAGTCATTAGACCAGTGGTCCTCAAACTACGGCCCGCGGGCCATATACTGTATTTGTTCCCATTTTGTTTCTTCACTTCAAAATAAGATATATGCAGTGTGCATAGGAATTTTTTCGTAGTTTTTGTTTTTACTATAGTCTGGCCTCCGACGATCTGAGGAACAGTGAACTGACCCCCTGTTTAAAAAGTTTGAGGACCTCTGCATTAGATCATGACAGATTAAAATCCCAGAGTGTAGTGATAAAAGAACTTCATATATTTTACTTTCTTGGGTTGTTTACTTAACATGATTTGATTTATTTTGTATCTCATTTCCAAACAAATTTAAGACAGAATGTAATTTAAATAGGTTGTTAATTATTTACACACCTTGTCCCTGAAATAATCTTAATCTTCTTTTCTCTAACAAGAAGCTCGGGCCCCAATCAGCATTATTATGTCATTACTTAATAAGTCCAAATTATTTAGTTAGAATTATAACTGGGAAAATTTTAAATATTCAAAGAATTTATATTCTTAATACTTCAAAATCAGACTAGCAAATTTTATTTGTTTTTATTGATAAAACATCATTTTATTTTTTTCTTGTTGGTATTTTTATTTTATTTTATTTTATTGAAACCATTTTGATATACAAAGTCCTTCATAGTTCAATTTCAGATATACAGTGAATCAGGGCCTTTCCCACTACAGAGTCAACCTCCCTGCACCAATGATCCCAGAGTGCATCCTATATTACCACCTTTTGCCCCTGACCTGCCAGTATAACAGGTCAAAACATTCTTACAAATGTGTAAGTACAGGGTTTTTTGATAATGTAGGGCAGTGTTTTTTAAACTTTTTTTGTGCAAAGGCACACATTTTTCATGAAAAAAAAAAATCATGAGGCACATCACCATTAGAAAATGTTAAAAATCTGTGCCTATATTGATTATATATAAAGAAATCTCTTAAATAGGAATCAAATAAACACAAAGAAACTTTTATAATTACTTTATGAAATAATAAAGCATTTATAATTGTTCATATGTCTGTTCACATACTCAGTGCGAAACCTGGGCCTGTTTGGCTGAACACAAAGCTGATACTCAGGCAGAAATCAAAGAAAGACACACACGTAGCTCTTCATCAATAGCTTTCAGTTCTCTGTCCTTAGTTTTTATAGCAATCAGGCTTGAAAAGCTCAACTCACACGGACATGTAGTTGAAAATGGGAATAATCGGGGCCTGGGAGATAGCATGGAGGTAAGGCGTTTGCCTTTCATGCAAAAGGTCATCGGTTCGAATCCCGGTGCCCCATATGGTCCCCCGTGCCTGCCAGGAGTAATTTCTGAGCGTGGAGCCAGGAGTAACCCCTGAGCACTGCAGGATGTGACCCAAAAACAAACAATAAAGAGAACAAAAACAAAAAAAAGAAAATGGGAGTAATGTCAAAATAGCTTTGTTCGCCAGATGGGGAACTCCTTGGCAGTATCCAACCAAAAACTGTCCAAAGGTAGATCAGCAAATCTTAGCTAAATTCATGATTTTGTCTCAGCTCAATTAGTTCCTCTTGCTCCTGTATACTCCTGATACTGAGATACTGATACTGAGATATGTGTCCCTAGTCCAGTCAAAGCATTCAGTGGAGACTGAAAAGAAATAAAATGGCAACTCCTTGAGAGTTTTTAAATGTTTAACTATTATCTCACACAGTGCAGCAGTGTGAACACCTTGCCAATGTTCGGTTAGTGTGAACATATCAAGATTGTCACTTTCCACGTGTTGATGATACAGTTGCACATTTGAACGGAATCCGTTTATTTTATCTGCACTTGTAAGCAGGTTTTCATTTCTGCCTTGCATTCGTGTGTTTAGTTCATTCAAATGATGAAAAATATCTGCCAGGTATGCCAGCCTTGGACACCATCACTTGCAAGCAGCTTTGCATAGTCTGACCTCTCACTTGTCAGAAACCATTTAAGTTCCTCCTGCAGTTCATACATATGAACCAAGACCTTGCCACGTGACAGCCACCGGACCACCATATGAACAGCAAGGTTTTATGCTTCGCATCCATCTCCTCACATAAAGCTGCAAGCATGCAACTTTTCATGGGTCGTGACTTTAAAAGTTTACCATACACAATGCCATCCAACACGGGAAATTAGGTCTGCTGGTAAAGTCTTGGCTACGAGGGCCTCATGGTGTAAAAAACAATGCATAACCATCACATCTGTATTTCTTTCCTTCACTCTGCTTGCAAACCCTTTGGTGCGCCTGACCAGGGCTGCAAACTCCATCGGTGAAGACAATTGTGCAGTTTTCCCAATTAAGTTCTCCTTGTTCAAGGTATTCTGATGTGACCCCAAAATTTTCTTCTCCTGTTGTTTTTGCTGGCAATGCCTTGAAAAAAAGGGAAGTTTTCTCTTATTGCATTACCATCTACTAAATGCACTTTGGCCAGAAGTTTATCATGTCCACTGATATCAGTAGACTTGTCAAGTTGCAATACAAATTTCTCACTGATACGGATCTTTTCCAAAACCACACATTAACTTTCAATGTCTGCAGATATGTCATTAATACATCTGGAAACTGCGTTGTCTGAGAGAGAGACTTTGGCGCTTTGCAGGCTGTAAGTATTAATGTCTCTGCCACAGTGTGACTCTTTTGACTTGGCCATAAGTTCAGCAACTCGATAGCTAACTTTAAGAGCTCTTTCATTTACTTTTGTGATTTTTCTCATGAAAGTTGCCCGTTTCTTCGTGTTTCCATGCAGACAAACAAAAAAGTCCACATTCTTGTTTTGAAGCGAAGGTTGTTTTGTTTGGAGATGACGTTTACGTTTACTTGGGACCATAGCACTGTTAGACATCTTTTTACCATACACCATGCACAGTGGAGTTGGTTTCTTTGCATCTCCAGTGAAAGTAAATCCAAAAGAAATATAGCTTTTGCTATATTGCCTTGTGCCAGAGAATTTGATTGAGCTAACCATCTTTGCTGTCCTTTGATCCCCACTCATATTTGGGCTCTTATCTAGTTCTGAATTTTGTTCAGAGTCCAAGTTTTTCCTTTTCAAAAACTTGTTCATCACTGCAATATCTGCTCCTGTCTCACTGTCACTCAGTTCTTACTGGGCTTGTCTCCTCCAGATCACTGCTGTCCGTCACACTCAGCACTCTTCTGCTCATGTTTCCTCCAGAGCCATACCCAGCGCTCTTTCGTGCTACATTCGTGAGAATGCTCCAGAGTCCAGATCCATCGTAGCTCTTCTGCCCAATGGGGATCTACTGCGATGTCTCCTCCTGTCAGTGTAACAGTAACACCAGAGCCATTTATAGTCTGTAACATGCATCTTTGGCTCACAGAAGACCAATATTACGAATGAAATTGGAATTTTTTTTTTCACAGCACACCAGTGTGCCTTGGCACAGTGGTTGAAAAACGTTGGTGTAGGGGTTTTGTTGCATGCTGTGACCTCCAAGAATTGTAAACTGGGTTTCAGTAGTGCCTGACAATTCTAGGCCATATGTTGAACCACTCACCAGTTTGCATGAGAATTGCTAAAAGTGATCTCTGAACATTGCTTGGGAAACACACAATTTAAAACTTGTGTTAGAGTAAATTGTCAATACAGACTATCACCATGATGAACAGATCTATCCATTCCCTCCATGCTAGCATATAAAACGCTAGCAATCTTCCTTACACTCCTTAATAAACTGTTCTATAACCAGGGTCTATGAGTTTGCTTTAATTGGGCAATGTCTATTTCATATTCTACTTATTTACATATCACACATTCAGTGTTTTGTCTTTCTCCTATCAGCTCATTTCTCATTGCACCCTCAGCTTCTACCCACATACTTGCAAAAGGCCAGAATTCATTTTAATAATAACAGTAGTTTGCCACAAGTTAAAGTATCAAAAAATTAAAACCAGGGGCCCGGGAGATAGCATGGAGGTAAGGCATTTGCCTTTCATGGAAAAGGTCATCGGTTCGAATCCCGGTGCCCCATATGGTCCCCCGTGCCTGCCAGGAGCAATTTCTGAGCATGGAGCCAGGAGTAACCCCTGAGCACTGCAGGGAGTGACCCAAAAACCACAAAAAAAAAATTAAAACCATTGCAAACTCCAATTCTTCTTGATAATATAATATCTTACCCTCCAAATTTGCAACTTCAAGTGTGATTTAATAAATGGGCAAATCTAGTTTTTAGTTTTGAATTTAGAAAATTTATTTCGCAGTTTTAGTGATAATTTTGTTTTGTTTTGTTTTGGGGTCACAGCCAGCAGTGCTCAGGGGTTAATCCTGACTCTATGCTCAGAAATCGCTCCTGGCAGTCTTGGGGTGGAGGGACCACATGGAATGCCGGGATTCGAACCACCAACCTTCTTCATGGAAGGCAAACGCCATACCTCCATACTATCTCTTTGACCCCGATAATTATTTTTTACTGCCCTTCTTTATCTGGTTGATACCACCAACCCACATGATTTTATTTTATGAATTTATATCTATTCATTAAAGGTTTCTTATTAAAATGACTCAACCAAGAAATATATTTGTATACATCAAATTATTGTTTTAAATATTTAAAAACCATTTTCTATTCATAGATACAGGTTTTATGTACAACAAGAAAAATTATGATTATAATTCATACAAGTGAATGATTCCTTTTATTCTTCTGAAAAATATTACTATGTTCAATGTGTTGACACCACTAACAGAGAATAAATAAAACTCAAATTATAGAATGTTCTGTGGCATAGACAAGCTATTATCACCCACTCATAATTTTCTCTAAGACTAATTTGATGTATTATACCCATAGTAAAAGCATGTTCTTGATAATTTTCTTTTTTTTTTGATAAGTGTTGCCCTGTATGACTAATATTACAGACAACTTGAGCAACTTAGGAGCTTCTTTACTTTTAGATTGCATTTGTTCCTTAGAATAACAAGTATGTACATAAATAAATATAATCTCAAGGACTTATTTTTATTTATTGATATGTGTGTACACTTCAATATGTCATTAAGGGCAAGGAGTCATGGCCTATTTAATATAACCCTATTTAATAAATTGACTATATGAATTGACTTACAGAAATTGAATGTTGGATATGTTGTTTGAGAATGTTTATCATAGAGAGTAAGCTTTTAATTTAAATTTGTATTGATTCTGCTAAACTATGTATATTCTCCCCTACATATATATACATATATATATAGGGAACAGATTTGGTCAGAATATCAGACACTGAAATGTCAATTCTGAGAACATGGTTGTGCCATCCACCTACCCAGTTTGCTTCCCACTCAAGAATAGACAACACATTCCATTGATAAAATAGGGTGTGGTTGTCTCATTTGGATTGCTTCTAATCCACATGAATGCTGTATCTTTTTAACTAATATTTCTGGTCCACTTTTCTCCCTTCTTCATTCCCCACAGGTTGAACAGAGAAATCTTTAAAATATTCCTTGATCATATCACAGCTTTGTATATAAACCTTTCTATATTTTCCCATTACCAATTCCTATAAAACAAACAATAAACTCCTTTTCTTACCTGGTATAATCTGGATTATGAATATGTCACTCCTCTCAGGCCATCTCTCTTCAGTCACTGTATTCTGACATATTCTTTAAAATAGACAAAGCCTCCTTAGTATTGTCCTCATTTTACATAATCCAATCCTTTTTATCCTCCAGTATTCAAGTTAAATATCACATTACAGGGTAGCTCACACTATTTATTATATGTATAAATAGTACATGTTTATACTATATAAACTCTCTATTTAGTATATATTTATACTGACCTTGCATTTACCTTTTATTTATGACATTTTCAAGCTCATTTTTAGCTTCTTTAATGACACTTTCATATTTACATATTTTTGTTTATTTTTTATCTAATTTTTCGAGTTTTGATAATAGCTAAAGCAAAAGTCTTCAAACTGGAGCTGCAGAGAAAGCACATGGGAAGGGAGAATACTTGCCTCACACGGCTGACCAGGGTTCCATTCTCTGTCGCCCAGCTTGTTCTCTATCAAAAGTTATCCCTCTCATTTATTAATGAATTTTATCAATTATATTATAGAAGAAAATCTCTTTTTCTCCTTAGAGACATAATTGAAATATTTTTTAGGATTATCTCCTATCTTCTGAAGCACGTATTTATTATCAAGACCTCTAGCAAGGCTATCACATGTTTATTCTATTTGATTAATCTGTTATTACATATGTAAATCATTATTGAAGTATTTTCCTAGCTAACTAGTTATCACTTCTATCTGCATTCCACAATAAGACAAAGAATAAGAGATAATTAGCATGGAGACAAAATATCTCTGTGACTATTGTCTCATATCTTATGTGAATGTGCACCATTTATGTTTCTTTATCATCATAAAAGGCAAAAGTTCACTTACAAGTTCAGTGACTGTGTAAAGTATACTGGAGATTTATTTTTGTTAATTTATTATTTTAATGGTTTTGGGAGCACACCAGGGAGTGCTCAAGGGTTAGCCTAGAAGTCTATACAGAGGAATTCTCAGATAGTGCTAACTCACTGAGGCAAATGTGATGGCAGGGGTCAATCCAGGGTTATAGTTAATGTGGCTATATGAGAGGCAAATGTTCACCCCCCTGAGAACTTTCCAATATGCTCTGACATAGCAATACATCAGGACTATTACTTGATTTGGCATCTTCTTTCAGTCTCTAGACCCAAAATCTGTAGGAATCATATTGAGAAACTAAATTTGATAAATTGTATTTTATCAGCTAAATATAATATTGATACTACCCAATCTAGTTCCAGATCCTTTAGCTACTTATTGATGGCAGTAATTAGTATTGTTTCTTGAAGGTAATATTACTTTTTATTGATGTCATAGTAAAGTAAGGAGTGGGCACTTTAGGAGATTTCAATTTAACATTTCTCATCCTGATAATTCTTACTTCATAGGTCAAGAACCCAATGTGAATTCTTTTTTTTTGTTTTGTTTTGTTTTGTCAGTCCACACCCGTTTGATACTCCAGGGTTACTCCTGGCTAAGCACTCAGAAATTGCCCCTGGCTTGCGGGGACCATATGGGACACTGGGGGATCGAACCGTGGTAGTGCCAACTCGCCGGCCCCCCAATGTGAATTCTTAATGTTAAATAACTTAAGTATGTAGTTGATACAATTGTTGGTGAGCAAAAGAATCATCACTGGATGGTTATGACACACAGGATCTTTTGTGAGCTGTAATTTAATCATGATTCCATTCATTACTTTATCATATAACAAGTCAATAGAGTTTCACGATTATATGTAGAGTCTCATGTTTAATATCCATGTCAACTCTGAACTACCAAGTGGCCCAGGGTTTGGTAAGTCAAGTCATCCATTATAAGCAAAAATAAGCAAGTTGTGGGATCCAGTAAAATGAAAAATATGTAAGTTCTTGTTTAGCACTATTTATTAGTAATTTAAAGTTGGTAAAACAGAGAATCAAATCATCAAATGTGAAGCCATTCTAAGTGCAAATTTTGGCCTATGTCCTTGTAAGTGACCCTAATTATATGCAATTCTAGAAAAACCTGAGACCAGCAAGAGTGTAGAGGCAGTAAGCAGTGGCTAGAGATTGGATTAACCTCTAGGTAAGGGTAATAAACCAGACCCAGCTATCTGTAGGTTATTGGTGGATTTGGGGGAGAAAAATTCCAGCTTGAGTTTAGCGGAGTGTGGAGTCAGCAAGAATGTAGCCACTCCATTTCACTTCATAGCTGCGCATTTCTCCAGTCAAGGAGCTGTACTACATAATACTTAATCAAGGTTCACAATGGGAAAACCATGTGGAACCCCACCACACCTTGTGGCTGAAGAACCTAGTTCTGGAGACCCAAATAATGTATGTAGGTACATGCAACCTGCATAATATTTCTGATAAGGATGAGAGGAAATCTTATGAATGTTCAATGAACTTAGAGAAATGATGGAATGAACAGTCCAGAAGACTCAAGAATATATAAGAATATAAATGAGAAAACTTCAAACCGAAATATCAGAACTGAAAAACATGGTAGGTAAAACATGGTAGGCCTCACAGGTACCCTCACCAGTAGAATAACTGCTGCTGAGGACAGAATCAATGATATAGAAAATGAGCTGCGTAACACCTCCATAAAACCGAAGAAGTTGGCAAAAAGAAAATATCTTCAAAGAAAGTGAAAATACAACAATAAAATTCTGGGATAAACTCAATAGAAACAACATGAGAATCATTGGGGTCCTAGAGATCCAGGAAGAAAAACAATGAAGAATTAACAATAAAGTATATCATTACTGAGAAATTCCCAGAACTAAGGAGCATATGCAACTGTATGCTAGATGCACAAAAAGTATGAGCTAAAAAAGTTTCACAGAAAAGCACCCAAGGCAATAATATTCATAATGATGAAACCCACAGGAATAAATGGAAGAGGATGGCTTGGTACATATATATGTATATATGTATGTATATAGGGTTTTTCTTCTCCTAAAAACTGAATACACAATCTTCTCCAATGTACACAGTTCATTCTCTAAGATAGACTGCATGCTTGGCCCTAAAATAACTTCATAAAATCAAGAGCATACACATTATATTGACTACCTTCTCAGATGATTATGCACTGAAATTACAAGTGAATTACACAACACAGAGAAAGAATGTAAATACCTGGAAATTAAATTGCTCATTAGTGAAGAGCAAGTGGGTTAGAGAGAAATCAAAGAGGAAATCACAAGATACCTGGAAACATGAGAATGAATACACAAATTATCAAAATTTGTGGAACACAGTAAAAGTGGTATTAAGAGGAAAATGTATAGCTTTGCAAACATTCATAAAAAGGAAGAATAAAATAAAATAAAAATAACTTAAATGGCACAGCTTAAAAAATTAAAATATCTGGGGCCCAGGAGATAGCATGGAGGTAAGGCATTTGCCTTTCATGCAAAAGGTCATCGGTTCGAATCCCGGTGTCCCATATGGTCCCCCATGACTGCCAGGAGCAATTTCTGAACATGGAGCCAGGAGTAACCCCTGACCACTGCCGGGTGTGACCCAAAAACCACAAAACAAAAAACAAAACAAAACAAAATTAAAATATCATCAACAAAATGAACAAAAAATAAGCAGAGGGAAGAAAGTAAAGAAGCTGGAGCAGAAATTAATAAATTGTAAATCCAAAAAAACAATCCAAAAGATCAATAAAAGCAAGAGTTAGTTCTCTGGAAAAAAAATTGATCCACTAGCAAGACTCACAAAGAAAGAAAGTAACTTAATAAACCCTAATTAGAAATAAAAAGGATGGGATTAAGACAGATACTACAGAAATTCAAAGGGTAATCTGACATTACTTTGAGAAACTTAATGCCAGAAAACAAGAGATCTTGGAAAAAATGGGTAAGTTCTTGGAATCCTATAACCTCCCAAGGTTTAACTAAGATGATCTTGCATATCTGAACAAATCTACCACAATTGAGGAAGTTAAAATGGTAATCCCCCCAAACAAAAGCTCAGACCCAGATGAAGTCTATCAAGAGGACATACTGCAAATCATTTGCAGGCTTTTCCAGGAAATTGAAAAAAAAAAACCCATAAACTCTCCAAAAACACTTTTTATGAAGCTAACATCACCCTAATACCAAAAGCAGACAGATTTTCCACAAAAAGAAGAACTACAGACCAATATCCTTGATGAACTCACATGCAAAGATCCTCAACAAAATCCTTGCAAATGGGATCCAATCCATCAAGAAGTTTATATACTGTGACCAAGTAGTGTTCATTTCAGAAATGCAAGGATGATTTAAAAAATTTGAACTGTCCTAATAATGAGAATATATGAGG
>PVKC010048482.1:0-10887 GCA_004027635.1 Crocidura indochinensis | reverse complement strand
TAAGCTCACCACTTTTTGTGGTGAGATTCCTGGGGTGAGCTGGAACTTCCAGCTCCTTTCTCTTTTGTGTCTGAAAATTATTATTGTTGCAGGAATGTCTTTCCTTCTCCTTGAAACCCAAAGATGAGTGATACCATTCTGCGTTTTTCTCTCTCTCTCTGACTTATTTCACTGAGCATGATAGATTCCATGTACATCCTTCTTATAGCACTACTTTAATAAAAATCACATAATTAATAAACTCTAACTAGGCTGTATTGTGTAGCAGTAAAGATCAAATATGAAGCCAGGTAAGGTAGAAGGAATCTGGATTCTGACTCTACTTCTTTGGAGATCTACTTGGAGAATTACTCTGGAAGAATTACTTTACTTCTATTTCTCTGTGCCTTAGTTTTGTTGTTTGTAAGTTGAGAATCCATAATACTAGCACTATTGGGTTGCTGTGAGAATCAAATGAGTTTTATAGGTGAAGCACTTGGAACTATGGTTGTTGCATAGACAAGGGGCAAATAATTAAAAAACTGTACTAAAGCAATGTAAAGGTATTAGAATATAGATTGGGGAAATAAAAACGAATATAGATGGGGGGAAGAATCTATCAAGCAATACCCAAATCATAACCATATTTTGTTAAGAATGCCTTGGAGAGGCTGGAGCAATAGTACAGCAGGTAGGACCTTTGCCTTCCATGTGACTGACCCAGGTTCAATCCCTGGCATCCAATATGGTCCTCTGAGCAGGCCAAGTGCAATTTCTAGGCACAGACCCAGGAGTAACCCCTGAGCACTGCTGTATATTGTCCAAAAATTAAAAACAAAAAGAGCACCTTGAAGAACTAAGTATCATTGGCTAAGTCATGATTTGGCTAAGCCATAGAAAACATCTAAAAGAAAGATAAGGGAAGAGAAGAATAAGTCTAGCAAACAGTGGCTTTGGGAAGAAAAAAAAAATCTGGGAACTTGTAAAGAAATGCTTGAAACATCACTTTCAGCTAACAGAAATTCCACAATGATATCACTCAAAAAGGCCATATGTCTTTGGTTTGAACCGTGAGTTACAGTAGCTCTTTCATTCCTGTTCAAAGGAAAGCAAAGTTAGTTTCACGGAGGCCAATTTGATTACCCTTTAAACCATAGTGAAATGTGTGAGATGTGAATCTTTAAGAAGACTAACTTATTTTCCACTACATTAGGCAAGATTTTGCAATCTGAAGACAACTCTCAATTCCTAAGAGGTAAAATCTTGCCACAGAGGAAACAATAATCCTGGATTTTTTTTATAAGACCAATCAATGGGTCATTAAGGAAAGCTCCAAGAGAAGTCTGAATTCCAGAGGTTTTTTGTATTGCTGCTGTTGCTGTTATTCAGCATCAACTCTATGCTGGTTTACAATACTCATTATTAAACACAGGGAAGCCAAGTCTCTCATCACTTACCCCCATGCGGTATGAGGAGTGAACATCTCTATCAACTCCAGAATAGGGCATGTGATACAAACCTGGGTAAATATTGTTACTGGCTCCAAACTAGAACTTGTGACTAAAGTTGGGGTAACAACACTCTTAAGACATTTCTGGACCTCTGTGAAAAAAAAAAATGTACTCTGGGACTGCTGTCACTGTGGCATGTAAATGTGTGTTCTTCAGCCCCACTTGGAAAGAGTCCAATAAAGAAAACAACACAAAAGAAAACAGAATTAGCAGATGAAGAACAAATACTTCAATAACCTAGTTTAAGCATCTGGATCCAGTTGTACCTGAAGTTAACTATACTGTTTGGAATTCTTACTGACAATGTGTCATTCCACCCTCCTTGTGTGTATATGTAAGTCAACTCAAACTGGGGGTTTCTACAGCTTGCAAACAAGTCTTCTAATAAATATAAAGTCAATAACTAAGTTCTAGGAAATAAACATGAAACATTTTCTGGTTTGTAGTGGACATTCCAATTCCACAGGCACCCATGAATTGAGAACATATGATGTCATATGCAAAACCACAGTAAATACATGATAGGTGGTTTCCTAGACAAGAGTTAGATTCGAGAGTTGGGGAGAAAGTTCAAGTGGTAGAACACATGCCTACCATATGTGAGGCCCTGAGTTCCATTCATCCCCATAGCAGCATGCCTCTGACCCCTTCATACAATTGGGCATAGCCCTCATGATGTTCCAACAGTAGATCAAATACTAGGCCAATACTAGATCAATAACTTATTGGAAGGGGAGCAATAGCACAGTAGGAAGGGTGTTTGCCATCCACACAGCCGACCCTGGTATGATCTATGACATCCCATATGCCATATGGGATGAGCCTTCTAGGCGTGATTCCTGAGCACAGAGCCAGGAGTAACCCCTGAGCACTGAGTATGGCCCCAACACCACCCCCCCCCAAAAAAAAACATAAAAAAACAGATAAAACAAGAATTTATTTGGTTGGGGAGGGGTAGTGAGACACTATTCCCCTAAGCACTATACCATGTTAAACTTTTAACAACTATTAAAAAATATCTTCTAATATCCAAAGAAAATACTTATTTTGTTGAAAAGCATAAGTCAAAATCTCATCACTTTTTTTGTTTGTTTGCTTATTTGTTTGTTTTGCTCGGGGCCAAACTTGATGTTGCTCAGTAGTTACTGTTGACTAGATCTCGGTATTTGGGAAGGCCCTAAGGTGCTAGAGATCACACCCAGATCTTATATGCAAAGCATATACTCCAATCCTCTGAGTCATCTTTCAGTCCTCTAGGTCCTAATTCTTAACCATCATACTTTTTTTCTTTTAGTACAAGATGTGGATTTAGACTGTGCCTTCAGGGCCAGAAAAATAGTATAGCTGGCAGGGTGTTTGCCTTGAGGCCTACTGAAATTAAATCCCCCATATCCAGTATGTCCCCTTGTCCCTCCCATCAGGTGATTTCTGAGCACCAAGTCAAGAGTAAGCCCTGAGTACTGCCAGGTGTAGAACCTTAAATAATGATTAATAAAAAATAAAATTAAATTGTGGTCTCTTTTTGTAACTACAATTTTAAAAGATTATATATATATATTTATATGTTATAAATATATTTACAACTCACATTCATACAAGTAAAACTATAATTTGAGAATCTGGGCTATCAACAGATGAATAGAGAAACAAATTGTCATATACTCAATACTACTCTGTCTATAGAAAAGAAAGTCATGCCTTTGGAACAAAATGGATACAACATATAATGAATATGATAAGTGAAATCAATAAGAAAATGAAAGACAATAATGAAGCGGTTTCACTCATGAGTAGAATATAAATCACAAAAAATGAACTGGCAAAAAATAACTACATTTGGTGAAAACTATGGTAGATATCAATGGGAAAGCAGGTAGGATAAATAAGGAAAGAGTTTTTGTTGTATTTTACAGCATTGAAATGCTGGTTGTGGGACTGGAGAGGTGGCGCTAGAGGTAAGGTGTCTGCCTTGCAAGGAAGGACAGTGGTTCGATCCCCCGGCGTCCCATATGGTCCCCCCAAGTCAGGGGCAATTTCTGAGCGCTTAGGCAGGAGTAACCCCTGAACATCAAATGGGTGTGATGCCCCCCCCCCAAAAAAAAAAGAATGCTGGTTGTATGAGTGTGAAAAATTATACAAAAGTTGAGAGAGGTGTGAAACTGAACCCCTAAAATTCTATCATATTCTAAAATAATTTTAGGTCTTTGAAAAAAATGTTTATTTATAATTAAAAAAGGTAAAACTTGAACTGTTGGCAAAGATAGATAAAATTGGGAACTGGAATAATAGCATAGTTGCTAAGGAGTTTGCCTTGCACACAGCTGACCTATGACAAATCCAGATTCAATTCCAGGTATACCACATGGTCCCCAAGCTTGCCAGGAGCAATTTCTGAGTGCAAAGCCAGAAGTAACCCCTGAGTGCTGCCAGGTGTGGCACAAAACCCAAAACCAAACAAAAGAAACAACACCCCCCACCCAAGGATAAAATTAGGCCAGAGTGATAGTAAAACAGGTAGGGTGATTGCACTGTACACTGACCAGGGTTTGTTCTCCAACATCTCCCATGATTCCCCAAGCACTGGAAGGAGTAATTCCTGAATGTAGGGCGAGGAATAAGTGCCCCTGAGCATGCTAGATATGGCCCAAAATGAGAAACAAACAAAAGATTAAAATAGAAAACTGGTCTTATCCCTTTCAGTTCTCAAATTGGCATACCATCAAGAATGTGTATAGCAATTTTGTAGTTCTAAGAAATTTATTAAAAAATAGATAATAGGGCTGGAGTGATAGTTCAGCAGGTAGGGCATTTGTCTTGAATGCAGCTGGCCTGGGATCAATCTCCAGCATCCTATCTATCTATCTATACATATATATATATATATATATATATATATATATATATATATATATATATATATATAGAACCAGAAGTAAGTCTTGAGCACCACCAGGTGTGGTTCAAAAAAAAAGAAAAGAAAAGAAAAAGATAATAGAGAAAAATATACATATTCTAACTATAGATACTATTCTATAGATGAGTCAAATTAAGACTAAAATATATCTTAGAATAGAAAGACTGTGCAGGGGGGGGGGAGGTTTTACAGTGCCTGCCTTGCATGTGAACACTCTAATTCAATCCCTATTTACTGGTACCCTAAGCATTGCTAAAAGTGAACTGAACCATGAACACAGAGCCAGGAATTGCCCTTGAGAATGTAACAGAATCCTAAAACCTCCAAACAAATAATCAATAACTAAAAGTAATGATTTACTTATTGAAGTAACATTAGAGAAAAAGGTAAAATCAGAACTTAAAATTTGATTTCTGGTCAATATTTTTCTAACTTAAATATTTAAATATTAAATATTTCACTAACTTAAATCACCATAACTGTAAAATAAAGTAATTCTGTTACTGATTGCTGATTTTTGAAAAATTGGTTGGCATATCTTTAAAAAATATTTAATTTTTTATAACCTCATATGCTTTTGAAATAAAATACTAAATATAGGAAGGTCTAAAACAGATTCATAAGATTCCACTTATTATTAATCAATAATTATATTTACTAAAACTGCTTTCAGGTAACACTGGAAATATCTCTAAATGGGCTTTATTACAATATTAGTATCTAGACCCATAAAGAGAGAGAAATTGTTGTAACAATATAAGGACCACATAAAATCAGAGACTTGAATGTAAATTAGTCCAGCTCTATTTCCTAGAGTATAAATAAGAGAAAAAGCTAAGGAGAACCACCATAAACTACCCCAACAACACATACACCTAAATATACAGAAATTATATATGGGCCCATATGTTTGTTTGCTGTTGCATAATAAATAAATATGTTAAATATAATGTATCTTATGTTACCTTATTTTATGTTTTATTATTATATTGATCATTCAACAATGCTAAAGATTTATATATCTATAGTTGGGGATTACCCAATTTTTACTCATATTTTAATTGTAGAGTCTAAAAGTATACCTATAAGTAATCTTAATAAATCGTTAATGCCAATAAGAAATAAGAATCAAACTTGTAACATTTCCGTAGGTTCCATTTCTTATATTTATAAAGTGATTTGTATGGAAACAAATCCGAGGACAAATCACAAATTGCAATCAGCCAATAAATGACAGCAGGTTTATAAAATTAAAGCAAATATCACTGATTTAGTATATAAGGATGTAACTAAAAGTGAAGCCTAAATTATTGCAAGTTTAATAGTGGGAGAATTTTCATTTCATCACTGCCATTCTGAAAAAAATGGGTAAACACAGACTCTTGCTAAGAATGCTGAAATTGCCCTTGGGTGTAAATCTTCTCCCCTTTCCAAGGCAATCGCAATAGATTTTGTAACTATTCCTATGATAGAGTGCAAGACCTTATGATTTAAAGTCCACTCTCAAAATGGTGGTGTGGAAACCCTTCATCATAAAGGCATTTTATGAAGAAAAGCATGAACAGTGGGAGGTGATGGCTATGGAAAAGAGGAAACCAATATAAAAATCATTCTTACTTTAGAAATGATTGGAAATCTTCACACACTGCTTCACAGCCAGGCCACTTACATACACCATGTCCATAGAGAGGATGGCTATGGGGATGCTCCTCGTGGGACAAACTGAAAGAAAAAACACAGACACCAAGAGAATGATTTTGTTGCCAAGAACCATCCCAGCAGACATAAAAGGCAAGAGAAACCCACAGGGTCAAAAGTTGGACGTGAAGGTATCTGCAGTTTTCTTGCATCATGGAATTTGCTAATGACGTTTGGCAATTTAAAAACAAGGATATATGGGGATGGGGAGGGAGGGGTAAATAGGAGGAAAATCTGGGAACTCTGGTGGAGGAAAGAAGAAACTGGCAGTGGGACTGCTACTGGAATATTCTGTCTAAAACCCATCTGGAAAGACAGCACAGAAGGTAAGGTAATCAATCACCTTACAATGTGGCAAAGCTTAGTTTAATCCTCAGCACCCCATGTGGTCCCCAGACCACCACCAGGAATAATTCCTGAGCACACAGCCAGGTGTGGCCATCAGGTGTGGCCCCAAAACAACAACAACAACAAAACACCCAGGTATGAATAACTTTGTTAATCATAGTGCTTTAGTAAAATAATGTCAAACAGCAAGAGTATAATTCCAAAATGTTACAGTAAACGTCTCCCAGTGTGTTAAAAGTGCGTGACAGGCTTTGTAGTTAGAAGCAAAGATCTAACTAGACTGCAAAGGAACTTTCAAAAATTAGAAACTTAAAAAAATAAAGAAAAGAAAAGTGGGGCCGGAGCGATAGCACAGTCAGTGGTAGTGCATTTGCCTTGCGTGCAGTCGACCCAGGACAGAACCGGGTTCAATCCCCAGCATCCATATGGAGTCCTGAGCCTTCCAGGGGTGGTTTCTGAGCTCAGAGAGCCATGAAAGACCTCTGAGTACTTCTGGGTGTGGGCCAAAACAAACAAACAAACAAAAAAATCGATCATTAGAATGTATTAATTTACATAACAAAAATAATAAAAATATATACCTATATTTGGAATTTGGGGCTTTTTCCTACATAAAATATTACAATTAGCAAGATCCTTTATATCACATACTGCTTTCACAAAACTTGTAAAATTTCTTCACAAGTTAATTTTTACCCAGCAAAGAACTGTGCAATTAAATCAGAGTAGCAGCAAAATAATCTAGAAATAAAAATATGCTCAAGTACATGATTCTCTTTAAAAAGAAAAAGTTAATAGTAACAGGAGGATTCTATTTTTGAAATTACTGACACAAAGAGTAAATTTGACATGGACATGAAGGGGTTAACCCTCCAAGGGGGTTCTAATCAATATAGAATGATTTGATCACACAGATCCAAGTCATGGGATGCTTTGATCCATGATGTGTGATGCTCAGGGAAGTGTATCTGTTGACTTGCTGATGAAACATATTCTCAAATATTTTCTCTATTAGATTTCTCTGTCCAGACAGCTTTCAAATTATTTTTATAGCCAAGCCCATAAACTTATTTCCATAAAATAGACATTTAAAGGCAACATCAAGAATTGTGTTTTGAACTTAAGTATGTTCTCTTCAAGGAAATAGGTGTTTTGCAACAACTCTAGACCTCTGCTTGACCTAGAACTTCAAGCAGTGAATCATGAATGAACAAACATACATGCACAAGCACTAACATACAATTTTATAGTACCACCAGAATATTCATGTCTTTTATCAATTCCTATTCATAGAGCAGACAGATACATAGGCCGGTCTCTGTGTATGCCTGGTCGCTGACTTAACATAACTCATCTTCAATGAATATATTATAAACACTTAAAGTCAGAGACAATGATAATAAGTATATGAATAAATAGCACTACAGCTTATCAAATATCAATAGCACTCTCTAAAATTTTAGACTAATTTTGCTGAAAATCTAATAAGCAGGCTTGCGTAAGAGAGTGGGACACTAGAGACATTGGTAACACTGGTGGAGGGAAGGTCACACTGGTGGTGTGATTAGTGTTGGAAAACCGAGTGCCTGAAACAATTGTATTATGTACAATTCTGTAAATCATGATTTGATAGTAAAAGAAAGAAATTAAAATAAAAAAAGAAAGTTAGGTAGAAGAGAAAAAGAGAGACAGTATTCTGGCTCTCCTGTCACCACACAATCCCCTGATCACTGCTCCATGTAGCCTTGGACCCTCCTTGAGCACTGTGAGATAGACCCAGTGGTCCCGGGCACTGTACCCCTAAACAGCACCACACCCCCCAAGTAGGCCTTCTGTGCATCCCCCCATCCCAAGTATTGCTTGTGAGGTCAGTCCACTCCAAACACCGTTGACCTCTAACTCCCATTTTGAAAAATAATTGAAGAGAAGAAAAAGAAAAAAGTGGTCACGATATTTGATTTACTACTTCATTAAAATTATTTAAAAGACTTTTTGCAAGTGGTGACTAAAGAGGTCCAGGGAACCTTCTCAGGGATTCTTAGTCAAAAGTACACTATAATTGGTGGTGATACGAAAGGACAGAATTGGGGCTGGAGAGATATCATGGCAGTAAGGTGTTTTTTGCCTTGCATGCAGAAGGATGGTGGTTCAAATCCCAGCATCCTATATGGTCCCCTGTGCCTGCCAGGAGTGATTTCTGAGCGTAGAGCCAGGAGTAACCCCTGAGCGATGCCAGGTGTGACTCAAAAACAAACAAACAAACAAACAAACAAAAAAGACAGAACAGGGCCCGGAGTGGTGACGCAAGCAGTAAGGTATCTGCCTTGCTCCTGCTCGCCTAGGTCAGACTGCAGTTTGATTACCTTGAGTTCCATATGGTCCCCCCAAGCCAGGAGCGATTTCTGAGTGCATACCCAGGTGTAAACCCTGAGCATCACTAGGTGTGTCCCAAAAAGCAAAAAAAGAAAAAAAAAGGACAGAACTAAATATACCAACCAGAGTCAACAACAATGAAGTCATGAGGCCCAAACTTTAACAAAACTTAAAAAAGGTGTCTTATGAAGGCAGACTGTGGCAAAGGGCAGTGGCATGGCATGAACTCTGTGAATATTGGTGGAAGGAGATTGACACTGGTAGTGGGATTGGCTCTGAAACATTATATGTCTAAAATCCAACTACAAATAACTTTTTTAATCACAATGGTTTAAATAAATATTTTTAAGTAAAATCCAAGAATACAGTCTCGTTCATTCTCAGTGCCTGACCACCTGATATTCTAGGGCAGTGGTGAGCAAACTTTTTTTTCATCTGAGCCAAATCTCACCAAAACCACGATTGAAATTTATTTTGAGAGCCACACAGGGTGCATACTGACAGAGGCTAGAAGCAGAGTCCTGACTCCTGGAGCGGCCGCCCAGCACACAGAAGCATTAAAAAGTGTCAAGAGCCACATATGGCTCTCTAGTCAAGGCTTGCCGACCACTGTTCTAGGGGACCACTGTTCTAGGGGATCATGTGGTATTGAGTATTAAACCTGGATTGGCTGCATGCAAAGCATGTACTATCTCTCTAGTTCTGAGGGTTTCTCTTAATTTAATTTAATTTTTCTTTGGTTTTGGTTTTGGTTTTGGTTTTTGGGTCACACCCGGCAAAGCTGTGGGGTTTTTCCTGACTTTCACTCAGGAATCATTCCTGTCGGTGCTTACTACGTAGGATGCCAAGAACTGAGTGTAAGTCAGGCACATGCAAGGCATATCTTCAGCCTTTTTTGTTAAATGTAGAAGTTAATATACATTAGTTGTAGAAAACCTGGCAAATATTGAAAGAAAAGATAATAGCCCAAGATAATCATGTATTCATGTTTTAATAAACTAATTTAATACATTAATAATTTACACACTTCTATATGTAACACAATCCTATAAGTTAACTTCTTGAACAACTAAACAGCTTCCAAAAATTGTTTACTGATATATAACAGGCCATCATCTGCCATGTAAGCTCTAGTACCTGGCCACAATGAAACTAACCTTTTCTGTACTGGGGATGATTCCCTTTATTTTCTGATTATCTATGAAAAATGTCAAGAATAAGATAGTTTGGTCTAACATTCCAGCAGATAACTGATTTTTAAACAGTAGAAACATTCAGAGAAATGGAATCTTTCAGTTAATGAGTGCTAAGATTTAAAATTCACTATGAATATTCTATCAAACTGCTCTTGAGAAATGTACATGCCAAGTACATTTTTAGAGGTTATACATATTTTGTGTAAGTATTTAAGTTAGAATCCAGAGACCTCAACTAGTTACAACATTAATATCACCTATTAAAAATTACAAGTAATTCATTTTTGCACTGTGCTTAAGTTAAGTGTTCTGAAAATGGAAACAGGAAATAAAAGAATAAGTGCACATGAGAATTTATGACTTAAAATAAAAGGTACACAATTTAATGTGGTATTTGCCATTACCTCCCCCAACTCATCTTTTTGTTAGCTTATCTGTGAAGTCTTCATTGCCTAGAAGAAAAATACTCCACTAGGAATTAATTTTCAGTTCCATTACTCATTACTCTTTTCAAAGTAAGAAGACATGACAACTCTCTAAAGCCTCAAGACAACCAGTTACACTCAAGTTCAAGAAACCCAAGGCTCATCACCCCATCAGACACACTGAAATGATTTCTTGAACATGAGTCTCCACATGAAAACCATAGTTTTATTAGGAAAAAATTTATTAGGAAAAAATTAGCACTAATTTCCTAAAGTTCATATAGTACTTGGTTAGTTTAGAAGACAGTGGCCTCGGGGGCCGGGCGGTGGCACTGGAGATAAGGTGCCTGCGCTAACCTAGGACGGACCATGGTTCGATCCCCCAGTTCCCCATATGGTCCCCTGTGCCTGCCAGGAGCGACTTCTGAGCGAATAGCCAGGAG
>PVKC010048481.1:0-10898 GCA_004027635.1 Crocidura indochinensis | reverse complement strand
AGAGAGAAACCAGAGAAGTGACAGCAGCCACTCAGTGGCCAAGTAAAATGCCACTTAGCTTCTCCTAAGCAGGCTTGACTCAGAGGCTGGCAGTCCACACTCATTTTATTCAGCCAGCCAGGGGCAATTTCTGAGTGCAGAGCCAGGAATAAGCCCTGAGCACCTCTGGGTGTGGCCCAACAACCAACAATCAATCAATCAATCAATAAAGTTCTTTTTTTTTTTTTTAAGAACATTTTGGGGGCCCGGGAGATAGCATGGAGGTAAGGCGTTTGCCTTTCATGCAAAAGGTCATCGGTTCGAATCCCGGTGCCCCACATGGTCCCCCGTGCCTGCCAGGAACAATTTCTGAGCATGGAGCCAGGAGTAACCCCTGAACACTGCCGGGTGTGACCCAAAAAAACACACACACACACACACAAAAAAAAGAACATTTTGGGAGTCCTAGGGGTGAAGGTTGGCCACTGTTCCCAGAGCACCCAGCTAAGACCAACAGTAAACACGCCGAATCCATAACCCAAGCCTGTGACTGATTGTCTAGAGCTAGGGAAAAGGATGGTGGGGAAGCCAATTCACTAAGTGAAAGCAAACTTTCCAGAGAATGGGAAGGGGCTCCTAGCACTCTGTAAAGAGCTGCAGGAAGTGAGTGAGCGCTGAAATGTGTAACTCAGCAGCTCGGGTCAACAAGATGACAGTGCGGTAAGTTTATGGTCCCTCCACTACTGACTTTTTCCATAACGTTGTTGGTCCTCACCTCCCACCAGTCCTGACCTACCTTCCCTCTTCCCACCACTGTTTTCTTCTCTCCTATTTTCATCCCTCCTTAACCACTATCACAAAAGCCAGGGGTTTATTCTTTTTTGGGGGGGGGGTTTGGGTCACACCTGGCAGTTCTCAGGGGTTATTCCTGGCTCTGTGCTCAGAAAATGCTCCTGGCAGGCTTGTGGGACCATATGGGATTCTGGAATTCAAACAACTGTCAGTCCTGGGTCAGCTGCTTGCAAGGCAAAATGCCCTTCCACTGTGCTATTTCTCTGGCCCTCGAAAACCAGGGGTTTAAATATTATCAGAATGATCACTCCAAGGGCTCCATTCTTGGCCCCTCAGGAGCTCACCCCAAGTTCCACGGAGAGTGACCCCTGAGCACTCCCAGGTGTGGTCTAAACTAAAGACAAGCAGAAAAATGACGAGTTCCACTTTAATACAGAGTTTCGATCTTAGGCTCCTCAGTTGAAAGTATTTTCCTCACATCTGAGCTCCTGTTTCATATCCTACACGTGTTCTAATCCTTTGATTATAGAAACAGCACCGGTAGATGAGCTCAAATAGGACTGGAAGCAAGATCATTCATGCTTTAATATTTTGTTGGTTCTGGGACCACACACAGAAATTGCTCAGGGATTAACTGTAACCCCACCTCTCCAACCTAGGGTGCTGTTTAGGGCTCTTTCTCAACAGTGCTCACAGGACCATGAGGTGCCAGGAATGAAACCTGAGCCAACTATATTCAAAGCTCTGGCACTAGTCTTCTGAGCTATCTCCCCAGATCAGTGGGCCTTAAGCTTGACAGCACCAGAGCTGTCCCCTGCCCAGTGCTCAGTAGTCACTTCTGGCAATGCTGGGGACTATCTCCCCAGCTCCAAACCTACCTCCCAAGAGTTAGGGAAGAGGAAATCAAAGCACCACTTCCATGACAACTGGGATGCCAATTATACCCAGAATGAGAGCTGGTGGGGCAGGAGCAATAGCACAGCAGGGCACCAGCCTTGCAAGTGGCTAACCCAGGTGTGGTCCCTGGCATCCCATATGGTCTCCTGAGCCCTTCAGGAAAGATTCCTGAGTACAGAGCCAGGAGTAACCCCTGAGCATTACTGGGGGAGACGCAAATACCAAAACAACAACAGCAAATTAAAAAAAAAATCCGAATGTTGGGGACAGGAGTGGTAGTACAGCAGGAGGGCGTTTGCCGCGCACGCAGCTGACCCAAGATGGATTTGGGTTTGATTCCTGGTATCCCATATGGTTCCCCGAGCCAGGAATGGTTTCTGAGCACAAAGCCAGAAGTAACAACCTAAGAGCCACTGGGTGTGACCCCAAAAAAAAAAACAAAACAAAACAATGTTTCTGAATGTGAGCTCACTTTTTTAACACTTCAAACACAGTCAGTCCAGGCTGTCTGTTCCATGTTCCTGCTCATAAAGTATTTCCTCCCATAAACCCCATTTTTGCAGGTAGCATATATCTGAACACAGATTCTTCCCAAGCTGAGGAGACAGTTACAGTCTCCACACCCACCCCAGCTCCTGCACCTGTGAGCACAAAGTGAGTGAATGGGCAGGTCATGGTAGCCATGAGCAGAGTTCTGTTAGCACATGAGACTCGGACAGGTCCATCCTCCACTGGCCCTCATGTCTTCCAGACTGAATACACTCAACTGGTGTGAGTAAATGCCTGCACTAATCAAAGGATTCCCCCACTGTCCCAACCAACTGCTGCCCTGCTCAGATTCCTTCTCAAACTCCTCTCCAAGGGCACCTCCACTTCACTTACTGGGACTCTGAAAAACACAACCAATGTGAATTATAGTGTGCAGCTGTGTTTTAAATAGACTGTGAAATCTTAGTCCATTGTTTGGGGAGACATGTGTACTTTGTTTTTTACTGAAACACTTGAGAAACAAAATGTGTTAAAACTACCGTGTATGGGATTAACAAGGCACGAAAATCCAGCCAGCTAAACTCTGCCACAAACAAGCTCTGTCATCTTCTCCAAACAAAGTCACCTCATTGATCTGTGTGACCCTTTCCTCCTATAGAAGAGAGTCCATGGAGTAAAGGTGACAGTCACAAGATGGGCACACCAGTGAAAGGGGTGCTGGGAGAGAAAAGATTTTGATTTTGATGCTCCTTGTATCGACGTTAATTCATTCAACTTGATGTGCTTCCCCAAAGTTAAAAAACTTGTACTGAGTCCCAGAGCCAAAGACATAGCACAGTGGGTTGGGCACTTGCCTTGAATACAGCAGACTAAGGTTCTACATCTCCAGGATGTTATGTGGTCTCCTGAATCTGCCAGGAGTGATCCCTGAACACAGAACCAGGAGTAATCCTTGAGCACTGTCAGATGCGTCCCAAGCCACATCTCTTCCACCTACCCCCTAAATCACAGGTCTTGGGCTACAAAGGTAATTAACAAGATAAACACATACTTGGTACGCAGGAGGGCCAGGTTTGATCTCCAGCACCATGTGGTACTCAAGGACTGCAAGGAACACCAACTCAGAATTAATTCACAATTGCCTCTGAGCACAGCTGGGGCCCCAAACAAAAACAGAATCCATGGACTAGAAAAAGAGACAAGTGCAAGTCTGCACATGTGGAGGAGGCCCAGTAGATGCCAGAGACCAGCACAGAAGGAACAATAACACAGCAAAATAAGTTTGGGGGACAAAGTAGTTTGGACCGCTGAAGACCACCCTGAGCCTCACTCAGCCTCACTCAGCCTCACTCAGCTCCCCTATATCTCCCGCCTGGAGAAGGTCAGCCTGGGACTTGGGTTTATCCAAAGGCCCCCCAGTCTCTGTGATCCTACTAAAGGCTCTACCCTGTCCTGGATCCAACTCTGAGTACAGGCGCAGCACTCCATCCCAGTGGCAATCATTGTCCTCCTCCAAGGCCAGAGAGGAGGAAAAGCAACTGGGGTGCTACAACTCTATTCCCATTCCTTAGGAAAGAAGAAGAAAGAGAAGGTTTGGGGTAGGAGGTGTCCAGGGCATCTTCATCAAGGTTCTGATCCATAGCAGGATCTGTCTGAAGCAAACTCCAATCTGCCTCCTTCTCATGGGGGCCAGACTCTGGGTTTAAAGGTCTGTGGTTTGGGGTCCGGGAGATAGCATGGAGGTAAGGAGTTTGCCTTTCATGCAAAAGGTCATCGGTTCGAATCCCGGTGCCCCATATGGTCCCCGTGCCTGCCAGGAGCAATTTCTGAGCATGGAGCCAGGAGTAACCCCTGAGCACTGCCGGGTGTGACCCAAAAACCCAAAAAAAAAAAAAAAAAAAGGTCTGAGGTTTGGGTGGGGCTTCACCCTGGCTCATCTCTCCTCCACTTCCCAAGACGTGCACCCTTGCGAGTATAGCTCTCAGCAGGCGGAGCTCCCAACGGGGCCTCACCCACTCAGCAGAGGCCGCACATTTCTCAAAAGTCAAGAAACCATTTGGCTGTGACGAGGCGTCCTTACTCCTCCGCTTTCAACTCAAACTACCACTAATTCCAAGCAAGGAAGGCCGACCGGAAATGTTTTTGCCATATATTCTCTGAATGCTCTGCACTGTCTGCTTGGAAGGATCATCCAGGACAAACATACACTAGACTGCAAGTTCACAGACACAATGGGGAGGTTCCCTAGCTGGAGGCTCTGGCAGAGTTGGGAAGCACAAGGGCAAGTCTGGCTGCCAAGCCAGAGCAAGAGGCAGTGAGGTGGACTAATCAGCCAGCAGGAAACCTCAAAGGTAAATGAATAAACACAGCCAGTGGAGGATAACAGGGCTCAAAAACCAAGGGACAAGCTCAGAGTAGCAGCCATTGAGTCCCACCAGCTCAGAAGATAATGAAAGTAGAAGCATGTATCCATGACTGTTTTTCTACCGACTCCAACCTCTCACCATCATCATCAGCAGGCCTGACCACAGAGGCCTCCTAAGTGCTTCCCACTTCTGGCCCATGTGCATGAGCTGATGTTCCTTTCTCTCCCTCCACTGACTTCCCATGTCCAAGCCCACTGAACCTGTTCTGGTACAAGAGGAATCTTCAATAGCAGCCCCTATTCTGATCAGGGCCAACATCTCTATACTCTGAGCACACTACCACCTGATGCCACCTCCAGACCTTAGACCCCACTGTTCCTTTTGTATAGAATATTTTTCAGACCCTTCCATGCTGATGAATCTCCAGCCCAGCGCCTCCTTCCCCTGCCACTACCACACACAGCCATGTTTACATTTCTTTCTATCACCCTTTGGGCCACAGAGCTAGTACAGCTATATATAGTCCCCAACACATTGTCCCCCAGAGACCATCAGAAGTGATCCCAGAGCACAGCTAGGTGTAGGCCCAAATGACACACACACACACACACACACACACACACACACACACACACACACACACATGCCCGATTTGCATATTTCTTTGTCATCTCTCCCATCTTGAAATCTGAGTTCCATGAAAGTAAGAACTGGTTGATCTGCTTCTGTTTACTGCTAAATTTCCAGCTCCTAAGCTACTGTGGCACAAAGCAGCTGCTCAATAAAAGCTGTCCTGAATGAACACATTTGTGAATGGACTTGTTGATTCCTTCTGTAATAATTTGGGGGTAGGGGACTGCCAAAGCAGTGTTCAGAAACTTGGGAGTTCTGATGGCAATTCCCTGCCATCTAGGACTTTGGTTCAGGTCATGGGATGTCAGCAGTAACTTGGTCACCCCAGCAGTGTTTGGGGATCTCTCAAGCTACACCTGGCACTGCTCAGGGGACCTTGTGGTACAGTGAAGGAACCCAGGCTGAAAGTATGCTAGGCATGTACCCTAACCTCTGAACAAGCTCCCACCTCCCCACCCCAAAGGCATTTTCAAAATACTTAAGTTCATTTACTAAAAGATAACCCTATTGTGCAAAGGGAGCTAACTCCTTAGGGGCATAAACACTGCATGATCCACAGAAGGAACCCAATAAACAAGTGCTGAAAGTTCACAAGCTCTGGGAAACTAACTTCATGCATGGCCTAACTTCTAAGAAACCAATGCACATTTGTAAACTCAACAGACCTGTACCTAGTCAGGTCTCTGTTTCCATTGGTACCTGACCAACTAATATCTGTATAGTTAAAGTCCACTGAGATACTAGCAATAAACTCAGCCATTATCTTTGCAGGCAGGTACAAATCCAGAAGCTGTCTTGCAGCAATTTTCTTCATTCACAGATCCAAGCAGGCAAAGCAACATTCCAAGTGCTGAACCCTTAGGGATGTCTGTGAGTTTAGCCTGAAAACCTGTGCCCCCAAAACACTACAATTTATTGTCTATGTGAAAATTCAAATGTCTTGAATCATCAGGTATAAACAAATCAAGAAAACGCAACTCTATAAAACCTGGTTCAAATTTTTGGGACCCAGCACATGTTGGCCTTATACTTCAGGTTGTGGATAAGTAACATCTTACTTTTTTTTTTTTTTTTTTTGGTAGTGTAGGCAATCAAACCAAAGATCTCAACTTGGACCACGTAAGCCATACCCCAGTTCCATGTCCAATTTTTCTTAAATACCATCCCCCTTCCCCCAGTTTTTGGGCCATACTTGGCAGTGCTCAAAGATCACTCCTAGCTCTATGCTCAGGGATCACTTCTGGTGGGGTTCTGAGGACAATATGGGGTGCTGGGTAAAGAACCAGGGTCAGCCACAAACAAGGCAAGTAAGTGTACTTGTACTTACCCACTGTACTGTCTCTCTAGTCTGTTAAAAGAAGTTTTTATTTATTCATCTATTGGTTGATTGATTGATTGATTGATTGATTGATTGATTTTTGGGCCACACCTGGCAGCTTTGTGCTTAGAAATTGCTCCTGGCAGGCTGGGAGACCACATGGAATGGAATGCTGAGAATCAAACCCAGGTCCATCCCAGGGTGGCCTCATGCCAGGCAAAACGCTCTACCACTGTGTTATGTCTCCAACCCCTAAAAGTGGCTTTTTTTTGGGGGGGTGGGGGTCACACCAGCAGCACTCAGGGGTTACTCCTGACTCTGTGCTCAGAAATCATTCCTGGCAGACTTGGGGGTCCATATGGGTGCCTGGATTCGAACCAATGACCTTCTGCATGGAAGGCAAACGCCTTACCTCCATGCTATCTCTCCGACCCCAAAAGTGGCTTTTTAACAGCTAATCTTTGCAATTAAAATTTTCTCTGACTATTTTGCTTTCTTCCTGCACCATGAAATTGTTTATTCTATATCTTCAACATTCCCACAGTTATCAGGGCATCACCCAAGTGAAATAAATCATCCTTAGGCATAAAAAGAGCCACCCACTTCTTCCCTGTCACATGTCAAGCTATGGTTTACAAAGGTCAAAATGTTACAACACACACACACACACACAACTTGCTGAAAGAAGGGTTTATGAACGGCACATGAGCACTGAATGTTCTTATACTGTACCCTGGGATTGCACACAGTGTATTTATTATCTAGTCCATAAAAATGGTTAGTTCCACTGAATGTCACTTCTAATCTTTAAGCCCAAGAAAGAATAAAACTTTCGAAGAATTTCATATCCTAAAAGCTCTCACTGAATAACATTATATCCATAAAATATCATTCAGTTCCAATGTACAACTGATAATAACCTACCACCTAAAATAAATATACCAAGAGTCCTAACTTTATTCCATTCTTTGTTTTTGGAAGGGGTGTATTTTGGGTGCCCTTTATTTTATTTAATATCCTTTATTTTTGGAGGGGCACTTTCAAGAGGGGCTCCAACTGGTGCCTGTGAATGAACTCAGGCTTTCTGCAGGTAAAGCATATACTCAATCCACAAGAATTACCTCTTGGTAGGTGAGGTCTTCAAAACTATGATAAGGGGGATCAGAAAAAGAGTATAAGGGTTCAAGTACTTGGCTAGTGTGCAACCAACACTGGTTTGTTTCTGAACATGGTCCCTTCTTTGCATCCCATATGGTCCCTTGAGCAACTGGAATGAATTCCTGAGCTCAGAGCATTGCAGGGTGTGTTACAAAAGCAAACAAAAAACACTCAGCAAGATACCCTAAGCACTGTTGCTTGTGCCCCCCCCTCATCCCCACCAATGATGATAACTTGTGAAGTTGTGCTCCAAAAACATTTTATAGTTTTGCTGTTGTTCTAAATAATTTTGGAAGGATTCAGCATTTAAAACAAGTAAACAATACACATAAAGTTCATTCACCTGAGCTTTCCAAGGCCTTGTCACTAGAAGATACAGCAGAAGGCTGGACTGTTGTCACCATGCTGGGTTTGGGTTTCTTTGGGTTGGAGGGGGAGAGGGTTGGTGTGTGTGTTTTTTTTAATAGACTTTGATCTGTTTTCGCTTTAACCACTGAAGTTCGAAGTAAACAAGTCCATCTCCAGCCTCTACAGCAAAGCACTTTATTAAACATGTCTTGGGAAAGTAAACAAAACTCTAAAAGTACTAACAGGAGGTTATTTTTAATTAACATTTTTTGTTTGGGGGCCACACCCAGCAGTGCTTAGGCCTTACTTCTGGCTCTGTGCTCATGAATCACTCCTGGTGAAACTCAGGGGGACTCTATGGGGTGCTGACATGCAATACTCACTGTGCTATTTATTGCTCCAGACCCTAAGACTGAATTCTTAAAACTTAGAGACAGCTCAAAGGACTAAATGTTTTCATGGGGGAACTCTCTCCTGAATATGAACTCCAAGCATACCAGGTGCTAACTACAAAATTTTACATTTTGGGAGAGGTGGAAAAAGTGTCTGATACCTAGAGTGTTGTTCAGGGGACCATGCAGCACAACGGGATATTAGTAGGGACTTCCACACACAAAGCATGAGCTTCAGTCCTTTGAACCATCTCCGAAAACCTAAGATCTACCTCTTTTTTTTCTTTTTTTTTGGTTTTTGGGCCACACCCAGCAGTGCTCAGGGGTTACTCCTGGCTGTCTGCTCAGAAATAGCTCCTGGCAGGCACGGGGGACCATCTGGGACACCAGAATTCAAACCAACCACCTTTGGTCCTGGATTGGCTGTTTGCAAGGTAAACGCCACTGTGTTATCTCTCTGGGCCCTAAGATTTACCTCTTAAAGATGTATTTGTTTATTTGGGGGCCACACCTGACTGTGCTCGGAGGGGGGGGGAATCACACCAAGCAGAGCTGGGCATTGGGGTACCAGATATGTTGCTGTGGATGGAACCCAGGTTGACCACCCACTAGGCAAATGCCCTATTATCTCTCTAGTGCCTCCTAATTGTTTTTTGAACAAGGAAGGTGTCCTCCTTTCAACATCACAGTAGCAAAGTAAAACACTAGAATTAGATTCACTGTCCATCTCAAGTGGGTAAAATATAATCAGACAACACTTGGTCTTATTTTAAACTATGTAACCATAAAACCATTTGAAAAGTGTAACTTTTATTTTTTAAAGGTTTATTTATTTATTTGGTTTTGGGGTATTTATTAATTTGATTTTGGGGTCACACCCGGCGATGCTCAGGGGTTACTCCTGGCTCAGTGCTCAGAAATCACTCCTGGTAAACTTGAAGAACCATACGGATTGTCAGGAATCCCAGCTCAGCCGCATACCTGGCAAATGCCTTATCTCTCCAGCCCCAATAACAATATTTTTTTAAAGTGCAGATTAGCTATCACTTCCAGAGCAGAAAATCTGATCATTATCACTTTTTTTTCCCCCTTCGGAATAAAAAAAAAAAACCACACACTTTAAAAAGGGTGTGGACTGTGGACAGTCTGCTCACTTTGCCACCAGCTGTGTTTCAGGAAGTGAGGGCCCAGTGAGAGTTCAGAAATGCGGATCCCAGCAGCCAGTCTAATAGCTGTTATCTGGTTTCAGTGTTTCCATTTTATTAGCACCTACAGGAGCCAGACCTTATCTGCCTCACAAAACAGGTCTATTTTGTTTTGTTTTGTTTTGTTTTGTTTTGTCTTGAACAATAAAACTTTGTTTTTCAACTGTTGCCCAGAACTAGAAAAATAACTCCCTCATTACTGTTTGTCAGGGGTCCCTGGGAATGCCTAAAGAATTCTTGCAGAATTTTTCAACCTGTCACCCAGGAGAGTGGGCCAGCCCTGTCAAGTGGAAGGTAAAGAGAGGTGTCCAAGAGTTGCAAGAAAGATGCCCATTGACACCCCCGGGATCTTTTTGGGCTATGGGTGCAACATGTCACCCCAACACCAGTCACTGCTGGAAGGTATTTTTAAAAAAAAGATACATAACCCTACCCTGCTAGTGAGAAGGCTGGGAGTCCACTACTAACCCCTAGGTTTCAACCTCACCAAAACCCTGTCTAGATTCTAGGCCCCCAATTGCTTTTCTTAAGAAGGGACTACAGTGTTTAAATAAAAAATAAAAATAACACAAAATAATAATAATAAAGAAAAAAAGATTTTAGAAGTTTTATGAAAACAGCAAGGCAAAGGCTTACCTTTGAAAAGGTTTCCCTAAAGGCCAGAGAGATAGCATAGCACAACATAGCGGTAGGGCATTTGCCTTACATGTGGCAAATCGGGGATGGGCCCGGTTCGATTCCTGGCATCCCATAGGGTCCCTTGAGCCTGCCAGGGAGTGATTTCTGAGCACAGAGCCAGGAGTAACCTCTGAGCAGTGCCAGGTATGGCCCAAAAACCAATCAATGAATGAATAAACAAATAAACTGCCTTTTAAAAAATAAATAAATCAAAAGGAAAGCTTTCCCTAGAAAAGGCAAACCTCCCTGTTTTTTTTCTTAGGCCAAAGATATTTATTTCCAATTTCTTCCATATATTGCTGTGCCTACTCAAATGACAATTGCCACACACACACACACACACACACACACACACACACACACACATTTTTTTAAATGTTATTTCCCATCTCTGGAGGAAAAATATGAGAGCATACTAAACCTTCGGCTATTGCATTGATGACTTTCTAGCTAGCCGATACAAGAAGTTTTGCAAATGGAACTGCTCATGAACTCTCTCCCCTTCTTCCATTATTTTTCTGAATTCTCTGTTCTCTTTCTTAATCACTTTGCTTTCTGTCACCCCGACACAAATGTATCAGCATGATCAGTTATGTCAACAAGGGGATACATTGTCTTCAGATAAGTAATCTTTTTTTTTTTT
>PVKC010048480.1:0-10886 GCA_004027635.1 Crocidura indochinensis | reverse complement strand
TTTTTTTTTGTTTTGTTTGCGTATGACCCCCCAAAACATCGGCAACTCAAAGGTTGCCCCTGGTTCTGCGAGAAACTTTGGAATCACTCCTGGAAGGTTCTAGGAACTCTATGGTATGTTGCAGATTGAACCCGGGTCAGCCACCTTATCTGTTGTGCTATTTCTTTGGTTTCAGTTACCAATTTTTAATTAAATAATTTACTTAAACACTTTAATTACAAATATAATTGTAGTTTCACTCATAACAAGAATATCCCCCTTCACCCATGCAACCTTCCCATCACCAATGCTCCCCTCTTTTCTCTCCCCAACCTCCTGCCTGTACTTGAGACAAGCTTTCTACATCCCTCACTCACTGACATTGTTATGATAGTTCACAGCCTAGTTATTACTCCAACTGCACTCACCACTCTTCGTGGTGAGCTTCATTTCTTGAGCTTGTCCTTCTGGCACTCAATTCTGGGAATTATTTCAATGCCTTTAATTTTTCTTAAAACCCAAAGATGAGTGAGACTATTGTGTGTCTCTCTCCCTCTGACTAAATTCACTCAGCATAATAGATACCATGTACATCCATGCATAGGAAAATTTCATGACCATCTCTCCTGGTAGCTGCATAATATTCCATTGTGTATATATAATATGTACCACAGTTTCTTTAGCCATTCATCTGTTGAAGGGCATCGGTTGTTTCCAGAGTCTGGCTATTGTAAAAAGTACTGCAATGAATATAGGTGCTAGAAAGGGATTTTTGTATTGTGTTTTTTGTGTTCCTAGCGTATATCCCTAGAAGTGATATAGCTTGATCAAATAGAAGCTCGATTTTCAGTTATCAAGCTTTTAGTTATCATTTTAAGTCCTGTCTCCCTCTCTCCATTCCTTTCTCTTTAACTCCCTCCATAGCTCTTTCCTTTATTCTTTCTTTCCCTTATTCTTTTCCTCTCATTCTTTCTTCCTTCTTTCCTTTTTACTTCTTCCTTCCTTCCTCCATCTCTCTCTCCCTTCCTCCCATCCATCCTCCCTTTCTTCCTCCCTCCCTCCCTCCCTTCCTTCTTCCTTCCTTTTTTCCTCCTTCCTTCCTTCCTTCCTTCCCTCCTTCCTTCCTCCCTCCTTCCTCCTTTCCTTTCCTTTCCTTTCCTTTCCTTTCCTTTCCTTTCCTTTCCTTTCCTTTCTTCTTCCTTCCTTCCATCATGTGGTGCTAAGGACAAAACACTATAGTGGCTAGTCATATGCAAAGCAAATGTGTTGTTTTCTTGTTAGTTGGTTTTGGTTTGGATGCCACAACCAGTGGGGCTTGGAGCTAACTCCCAGCTCTGCATTCAGGGATAACTCCTGCAGAAACTTGGGAACAATATATGTTTCCAGAGACCAAATCCGGCTCAGCTGCATGCAAGGCATGAGCCCTATCCTCTATAGGGCTTTAGCCCAACATGTGTGTCTTAAATCTTATATTATCTCTTCAATCCCTGAAACATTTGTACTTTAAACCTTCTGTAAGATCGCACGTACTTCTATAAACTCATTCAATTCAATGCAATTTTTTTTAAAAAATTATTTTTCACCAATCTACAGTAAAAGAAATATTCAGATTTTTCTAATTTCCTTATACTGTGAAAATCAACATATTACTTTTTGATGATACTTTGGAACACATTTGGCATGTCATGGACTCTATGACAGAGTCGGGATTCCAGAACATAAAACCTCTGAATATTTTACAAAGTGAGCTTAGGAAACAAGTACACAGAATGCCAACTGTAAGGGAGATGACTACTTCTTGGAGACTTCTCTTTATTGCCAAGACAGCCAAAATATGTGTCTGTCTCCCTGGCTGAAGGTAGAAATCAAAGCAGCAATTTCCATTTCTAAAACAAGAACAGGAGCCTAAAACCTGGATTTCATCATAGAACTGGCAATTCCAGCCTCTGTCATTATTAGTTTTTGTCTCTTTAACATGTACCATTCATATTTAAGTACTAAAGGTGTCCACAAATCTGTGTTCATCCTTTGAAATATCTAACCCATAAAAATAATTTACAGGTGAAAATTAACGCTAAGCAATTGATTCTTCAAAGCAAATTTGGGTATACAAGAATGTATTGCTAAAAGTTTCCTATAATTGTCTAACTTGGATTAACCACTAAGAAATGAGAGTATAGACTTGACTATGTTCTTTAAATAATTTGGATAGCTTTTATGCCTATAATTGCAAGAGTATATCACAAGCCAATATCTCTATATATGTCAGTGGAAGTCACAAAGGGAGCAGTATTTTTTAAATGAAATAGTCTGGTTACAGTTGATATGGTAACAAATAGCAATGAGTGAGGACACAGAAAATCCAGAAGTGCTTCTGTCAAGTGCATCGGCTGATGAAGTCACTTACCAACAAAATTATTTGGCTACAAAGACAAGGCCACCCACACTAAGCATCCCTCTGATCGTGCCATTTATTTTGTATCTACCATGAAAGTTGCATAATATCATATTATAAGACTACAATGAGTCTTTTATGCAGACAGAGCCAGCTATTTTACTTTATCCTCTAATAACTCCTATGTACCTCTTAATCAAATCTTCATGGATATACTTGAATGCCTAGAGGTATTTTTTTAAATGGAAAATAACTTTTTAAGTCTTGGCTAAGTAGGTTAATAAAGCCTGGGTATTCTTTCCATGTGTTAATTATATCTCATGCTAAGTAGAAATTGGCCAAATACAGGACAGTTACATGAAACATCTTCTGAGACCATATTAATTATTCTCTTTAAGATTCTTGGGATCCATTTTATTTCTTAAAGATAGATCCTTAAATCTGATAGGAATTGTACTACAGAATGTGTATGAAACTCTTGAATAAATGTGAGACAGGATACTTAAAATGTCATGTCAAAGTAAATAACTAGGACTTCATCAGCATGGACACCCACACCTGGAAACTATTAATAGAAATATGCTCAGAAAGGAATATAAATTTATCTATGACCATTACAGAAATGCATTAAACAAGATGAACTTTTGGGGGGATGAAAAAATAATATTTGCTAAAATAATAAAAGCTTTTGGCTGTCATACAGTAACGTGTAATATGAGGGTTTCTGAGGTTCTCAGTCCATCAACCCTCTTAATTCATGAGTGCACTGGAAACATCAGATTCTGATTCCAATCACCTTAAATTCACGGACTGCATTAATGTCTATTGGCCTCCTTGGTGTATTTTCCTAGAATGATTGTGCTGTCTGGAATTTTATTTATTTGTTTCAAAATGTTTTAAAAAATCAGAGCTGAATATGGCTCACACAGTGCATATGCCTTTTAAGAAATTATTCACTGAAAAATTATTCACATTCCAAAAAAAGCACCACTTTGCCCCTATCCCAGTTCTTTTACTCCTTAAGCCCCAAAATGACCTAAGCTTAAAGATACTTGAAAAATAAAAGTCTCCAGAGGATGTCCAACGTGTGGAATGAATTAACAAGAACCACAATGGCAGTAAAGTTAATAATTATATAGTAAAAGAATGAAAAATTGGAATACTTCTGAAGTTAACATAACAAATAGGGAACATGCAAGGAACACAGTTTGCCAAGTTTAAGACAAGCTCAAAAAAAAAACAGGAATTTAGACCTATAATTGTACCTATTTATATTTTAACTTAAGTTTTGATTTTTAGGGGCAGAATGTCTAGAAATACATATTTTGCAAGTGACAAAAGTTGGTGGATAACAACCAAAAACAAAAAACAATAAATGATTCAAAAATAGTATATTTATGCTTCAAGTGTAAATGAGTCAGAAACATATGGATTAAATTTCCCTTAAATCTGTTCAAATATTAAAAAGGGGGAGACATTTGGTAAGTAGGAAATTCTTCAAAACTCTGATGTCCAAATGTGCACTTTTTTAAATGGCTAGGAAGTTTAGATTCTTCTTATACACAGTGAGGGGCTCAATAAGCAAGTATATTATATTGTAAGAAAACATAAATTTGAATAATTTATTTAATAGACGTTAGATCTTATCATGTAAGAATCATTTACCAAAATCTTATCTGGAAATTCTGAAAAGGCAGCAGTCTGTAGAGCAAAGTATTAATAATAACTTATGGCTATGCTCTGGAGTTATTCTTTACTTTGTCAAAATACTGATACATATGTATATACATTAGAATTTACATAGTATTAAATTATATACATCTATATGTATAAATATTCTGTATATAATATATAATGAATATATTTGCATAATTTAAATATTCTGTGCTCTGGGATAGCTTTTGCTGTGCTTAGAGAACATATATGGAGATGAAAATCAAACACCAGGTACTATGCCACATGACAAGTGCCTAAAACTTTGAATTATCTCTCAGGCCTCAAAAATCTTGTATCTAAATATTTGAGCATGGTTAGTTACAGACAATAATGTCTTATTGTACCTTTTTTTAAAATATAAATGAGGTTTCTGACATATGATAGGTTTGTTGTACCAACATGCTGTGTACTGTATAGCAATAAATAGTGCCCAACTTTAATTCATGGCACCAAATTTTGAAAAAAAAAATGCTGTCTCCTAGTCTAATGTCAACCCCAATAAGAATGATAGTATTGGAAAAGTGATTACTCTAAAGGTGAATGAAATTGCCTTGAAGTCTCTGGAATCTTGGGCAGAAACTATGGGTTTTGTGTGTCGCACAGTTGGTTAAAATTCCACATCAAGAAGGTCTTGAGACCATAAGTTGTGTCCCTGATCATATTCAGGATTATCCTTATTCACTTATTGTCTATAAATTCCTGATCTTGATCACTTGGTGGTCAAGATGAGACTGGGTGAAGGGGTCAGTGCATAATCATCCTCATTGAAAAAAGAAAATAAAATTGATGGGTCATGACCACAAAATGAAGGGCAGATTATTATTTATGTAATAGGGTTGTGATTTTCTGTTTGGCCATTGTTTCACCACAAGATCTCTTAACCTATTTCTTGATGATGCTGGCATTGTTAGAAATTCTTTCCCAATCAAGTCACTTTTATTTTATCTGGCATAGAACATAAGGACTTAAGAAGTTTTCACTCTATCATGCCTCCATTCCTTTTTCTTTATACTACAGAAAGTTCCAGAATTAGGCTCTTGTCCAACCTTCAGGAAAATATGTATTTTTCTGTGAGCATAAATATTAGGTTTTAGTATTTTGTCTTAAACATTAATAGCTAATTGGGCATTTCTACTTTAAAGACTGAAAAATATTATTCTGAAAGGATGTTTTCTTTGTTCTTACTCATAATAGATGAGGAAAAAATGCCTATACAACAGTGATGAAATACAAGGCAGGGGCCCGGGAGATAGCATGGAGGTAAGGCGTTTGCCTTTCATGCAAAAGCTCATTGGTTCGAATCCCAGTGCCCCATATGGTCCCCCATATGTTCCTGCCAGGAGCAATTTCTGAGCATGGATCCAGGAGTAACCCCTGAGTAGTACTGCCGGGTGTGACCCAAAAACCAAAAAAAAAAAAAAAAAAAAAAAAAAAAATACAAGGCAGAAGAGGAAGCACATTTTCAAAGTTTAGAGGAAGGATCATTTATGTAAGAAAAGCATAATAGTGACTTTTATTTTATTTTCTTGTAAAGCAAGATAGTTTCTATTAAAATTATTTTAAAAAATGTGAGGGAAATTAAAGGATGAAGTGTGTGTTTGTTGAAGAGAGAACATAGGCTTCTCCAGAGCAGAAAAAAGCAAGTAAAGAAACAGAGACAAGCAAGCGAGTTATGTGTTCAAAGGAGAACATGGGTTTGAAGAGCAAGCCAAAAGCAACTTTTAAAGGTGAAGCAATTTCTTGACATTAAATAACTCTAAGCAGACAAATTAAGAAAATATTTCTTTCAAGTACTTATTGCTTGTGTCTTGTATGGGTGGAGATAAATTCCTGATATTTAAAATTTGATATTTGAAAATGGGAATGACGTTGGTTATGCAAGAGAAATACATGCCAGAGATTTGTTCTAAAATCCAGTGACCCAGTTAACCATAGGTTACTATGTACTTAAAACTTTGCTATAAAGTCTAGATATAATGATAAGGGTTTTATCATAAACAAAACCCCAAAACCACAAAGTAGCACAAAGAAACTATTGTAGATGATAGATATATTTATAATCTAAGATGTGGTCATAATAACACTTATAGATGAATTTATACAACTCATTATATATACAAATATACATATGTACAATTGTATATATTATGTGCAGGTTGTATCCCAAATAAGCATGAATACATCTGTGGTAAATAAAAAATAAAGTTAAAACATCCTTTTTAAACTGTTGCTCTGGCCCCTAAAGATAAAATGATAGTTTTAAATGAGACATAGTATAGACTGTTCAGTACATCATAGGTGCCATCTATTTTTGTTGATGTAAATTTGACAACGTAGTTTCTGTTTGATCAAATTGTAGATGTACAGTTTAATTCTGAGGAGGTATTTAAAGTGGTGCCATCTCCGTTTCCTAATTTATAATCAGACAGAGATAATACCTATCTTATAAACTTATTTTAAGGACTAAATAAGAATAAAGCGATGGCACAATGTCTGTGCAGTTAATGCTCGATGAATGGAAACTATGTTTTACTATAATTTCCCTCTTAAGGAAAGGCAATAAAGATTTGGAACCACTAAAATCACAGTAAGACTCAAATCTGCCTAAGTCTAGAGTGTGCTCTTAATCAGTAAGTGATACTGTCTCACTGTGCATGCAAATGTTCTTTTGGTCAGAAACTGTCCTTTTGGTCTTCTAAATTTAATGTTTTCTGGGTCATATTTACAAAAAAAAATCAAGAAAATATTTCTGGCTATAGCTCTGAAAGCCTCCTCTCTCTTTGTTTCAAATGTAAATATTCTAAAACTAATGAGCCCCTATAATTATTTCCCCCAAATATGATTTTCTGTCAGTTGAAATGTTTCAGTTCAATATTTAAAGGTTGTACTATGGAGATCATGTTCTGCACCAGTGCAGATTTCAATGAAATGGACCATGCAATTTTATAATCATACATATATCTGATTTACCTGAAACCTCATTTAGGTTCTGTGAAAACAGCATCTAACATCTGGCTTTACTTTGAAAGTCCACAAAAGGGTCTTGTTTGTGAGTCCACCATACAACGCTATCCTAGCCAGAACATACAAGAAGAAACTTAACAGCATCTTTCCATGGAATGTCGGAGTGTCTCCAGTATTCACTTTGTGTAGAAACCTTCAGAGAAGAAGGTACAACTCCCATTTGGAAAAGAAATGTCAACTTCAGAAAGGCCTAAGATCTTGGCTATGTCTTCGATTTGCTCTAGTGAGCGTAGTTCTCCACTGGATTTGAGAACAGTGTTGATATTTCATTGTTTGCTTCCATGTGGTTCTGGCTGCTATGGCAACTACCACTTTGGTGTTCTAATGGTCAGCATATTTGACTCACTTGGGGGAAAGGTACAGTAACACTATGGCACACTTTCAGGAAAAAAAGCATGGAAAGCAAAACAGAATCTATGACCCCCTTAAAATAAAAGGAGACTGTCTGACATCCAAATCAGGCAAACCTGAGGGCCTGACTTGGCAAGGCCTAATAGGAACCCAAAGATGGTGTGTCTGTGAGTATGTATGATCCTCTGAGTAGGGAATCCTCGATTCATCTACCAACTTAACAACATTTTAAAACATGCACAGGACATGACCCCAGATTGGAGTTTTCACACTTATGTCATTTAACATGGCATTTGGAAAATAGCTGAAAAAAAGTGGATTCTTCCATAATTGACTCAAAATTCCTTACAAATACCTGTGTGACCTGGTACTACAATTTTCTCCAGTGTTGGCTTTAACCTTAGTTTAACCTCATAACTCCTGGCAACAACACACAATTCAATACATTGGCCTTTTCAAAGGACCTGAAATAAAATTTGACTCCCTTCTGCCCTTTCTCATAGCATTGTTGCTTATTCAAGTTCAGAAACACAATTCTTAAATCTGTTCTTTCACCTTTATACAATTCTAGTCATGTGAGTAACATGTTTCATGATAATATGCGAATTCAAGACTTTTAAATATGGTATCTAACAAAGGTAAAATGGAAAGGAGGCAGAATAGAATATAGTGATTCATGGGGGATCTTACAAAGATAAAATAAAAAATTGTTTTTAAATTTATGGATTTCAAAATGTAGGCGCTAGCAATAGAAAGTGACAGTATAGTAGATAGGGTGCTTATCTTGCATGCAATCAACCCCAGCTCAATACTCAACATCCCATATGGTCCTCAAGCACAGCCAAGAATGATTTCTGGGTGCAGAGTCAGAAATAAACTCTTAGTATTGCTGATATGGTCCAAAAATCAAGCTAAAAATATTTAAAACCCAAAATTTATTTAACATAATATCTTCCAGTTTCATTTATGTTGCAACAATTGCATGATTGCTTCATTCCTTATAACTATGTAATATTCTATTATATATGTACCTCATTGTCATAATTCATTCATCTGTTTTTGGACATCTAAGTTGGTTCCAATTCTTAGCTATTATACTGAATGCTGCATTGAATGATGATATTAAATGAAGTAGGCCAGAAGAAGAAGAAATACAGAATGTAGAGCTGGAGTAATAGCACATAATAGAGCAAGAGCAATAGCACGGCATATAGAGTAAGAACTTTGCATGCAGTCAACCTACTTTCCATCCCCAGCAACCTATATGGTCCCTCAATACTGTCAGTAGTGACTTCTGAGTGAAGAGCCAGGACTAACCCTTGAGCATTGCTAGTGTGGCCCCAAAACCAAACAAACAATAAAAAGAAATAATAAATTTTATCTCTTACATGTAGTATTTAGAATAACTTTATGATATGAATAAATGCAATGGTTTAAATGTGAATTTTTGAGAGCATTCTAATTCCTAGAATACAGTGAGGAGAAGGGAAAACACTGAGTCAAGGAGGAGAAATAAAATATGAATAGACAGGATCAGGGATCAAGTGTTGTCAGGTACGTTGGTACTATTAAGAAAGAACTGAACTTGGGGCCGGGTGGTGGCGCTGAAGGTAAGGTGCCTGCTTTACCGTGCTAGCCTTGGACTGGACCGCGGTTCAATCCCCCGTGCCCCATATGGTCCCCCAGGCCAGGGACGACTTCTGAGCGCATAGCCAGGAGTATCCCCTGAGCGTCACTGGGTGTGACCCAAAAACCAAAAAAAAAAAAAAGAAAGAAAGAAAGAACTGAACTAAATATACAAGCCAGAATCAACAACAAGAAAGAGAAGAGGAAGAAAAGGAGGAAGAAGAATAAGAGAAAGTTGAAGAAAAAGGAGAAGGAAAAAAAGGAAAATGGGTTGAAGATTTATTTTTAATTTCTTTTCTTATAATAGTGTCTTTGTTTAAGCACTTTGATTATAAACATGTCTGTAGTTGGGTTTCGATAAAAAAAGATAGTTTTAAAAAATTCTCTGGACCTAGTGATCTATAATTAAGTCTATACAAATTCATTTCATATACATAATATTTATAATTATATAATATGATGCATTGTATCATTGTTTTTTATTTTACTTTTTATTATGAGAACAAAGATAGAGGACAAGGTAAAGTTACAGTGGGAAGACAATCACCCATAAACAGAATTTTCAGAAAATATACCCTTGCTGACACCTTAAATTTGAATTTTCAGCTAAGGAACATTAAGAAAAATAGAACAAAACTCATATACAATTACTTTGCCCCTCAAGTCCCCAGATTGTAGTACATTATAACATTTCTTAGCAGTACAGAAAGCAATCTAAAGCCACAAAATTTATGCAACTCCTTTAACATTGGAGGCATAGTATTTTTAACAGTTCCATTCCCATACATATTAGTCTAAGTTAACCTCAAAAGTTCAAGTGTTTTTTTTTAAGGATTAGAGTCAAAGGAGCATAGCAAAAATGGTGTAGCATAGCAAAAAAAATGGTGTAGCATAGCAAAAAGTGGCAATTGTTGTTTGCATAGGCCCAGCAAAATATGTGGGACATGGAAAGGAAAAGTCTTGGCCCAAATACAAGGAGACCTTATCCCTTAAGTTTTCTGGCATAAGATCAACTCTAGGTTCCAGGCATACTAGGTTGTCCAAACCAAGTCATTGTAGTGTTAATACACTTTTATTTTTCACACAGTTACTGTTGTTGGTGTCATATTTGTATAGTTAAAGATCCTGAAATCTGTGCATATCCTACATCTAAGTGAGAATGATGTGGAGCGTGCTCCAGTTTTACCTCACAATCAGAGGGCAATGCAGAGAGACGTGTCTTGATAGCAGATTGCTGTTGTTAAGTCTTCTCGGTGTTAAGGGAAATCTCTTTTGAGTGGGTCGATGTCAGAGCAGTGGTAGGGTCTTCCCTGGTAGAGGATTGCTTTCAGCTGATGCTATAGATACCGATGGTTGTTTTGAAGATAGCGTTCTTGATTCAGGGGTGAATGGAGAATGCCCATTCTTCTGAGACCTGAGCCAGGTCATTATGTCCATGTTCAGGGTGTAAGGTCTCATTGCATTAAAAGATTTGTGTGTTTCTATCTCTATTAGATAAGAGCTTGTTTGCATGTATAGTATTTTCCTATTTTAATGTGCCATGTGGTATTATTGATGCATATGGGGACTGCTAGAACAAGTCCAACAATCCCTGTGGCTTGGTTCAAACATAAACTTTAAACTGAGGGACTTCTGGGGCCCGGGAGATAGCATGGAGGTAAGGCATTTGCCTTTCATGCAAAAGGTCATCGGTTCAAATCCCGGTGCCCCATATGGTCCCCCATGCCTGCCAGGAGCAATTTCTGAGCATGGAGCCAGGAGTAACCCCTGAGCACTGCCGGTGTGACTCAAAAAC
>PVKC010048479.1:0-10891 GCA_004027635.1 Crocidura indochinensis | reverse complement strand
TTTTTTTTTTTTTTTTTTTTTTGGGCCACACCCGGTGACGCTCAGGGGTTACTCCTGGCTATACACTCAGAGCTCAGAAGTCACTCCTGGCTTGGCGGACCATATGGGAAAACGGGGGATCGAACTGCGGTCAGTCCTAGGCTAGCACAGGCAGGGCAGGCACCTTACCTCCAGCACCACAGCCCGACCTCCACTGAATCATGTCCTTTGCCCATTGACCAGCTATTTTATATTTCATATGGTAGGGACCTTTGAAAAGAAAATGCTAAATAAAAATTATGAATATGAAGTGACTAGAAGAAATCAGATTGCTGATCATTTCCAAGCAAAACAAATAAACTTTAGAAGAAAATTTGCATAATATCTGTCTGTTTGCACTTAGAATTTGGCTTTGATACAAAACTGTTTTCTCTGTGTAGATGAGAATCATCTTGATGTTATTAAAAAAATAACAGTTTGTAGGGAAGTTAAAGCACTGAGTGGCATTTAGAAACCAATAAGTTAGATTATGATTTAAGACTTTAAAGTAGTGAAATGGCCTATCAGCAACACTATATTTGCTTTATGTTTATCATCAAGCTTTTCTTGTCAACTGTAGTATCAGAATAGAAAAAATTTAGGAGGCAATACTTATTTATTTTATGTGAGTAGATTTCTTAAGGAGAGTGTTAGAATTAAACTAGAATTTCCCTAATGCATAAAAAATAGTGTTAGTTAATAGCCTCATTAGTTCTTGGTCTCTCTTATTTTTTTAAAGGGCAGAAACATCTTCATTCAAAAACTTGATTTAGTTATCAGTAAAAATTAATTCAGAGAATAAAAAACTAAAACATAAGACTAAAAAGAATAATTTGCATATTTATCTTGGCAAAACACATTGGTAGTAAGCATATTACATATCCATGTATATTATACTCTGCCTTTACATATTATTATTATGCTTTGCAATGCTGGAGATTGAACCCAGAGCCTTAGCTATGTGTTCTCTATCTCTAAGCCACATCTCCAGCACCAGCCATTTCATTTTTGAATTTTTTTTTTTTTTTTGGTTTTTGGGTCACACCCGGCAGTGCTCAGGGGTTACTCCTGGCTCCAGGCTCAGAAATCGCTCCCCTGGCAGGCACGGGGGACCATATGGGGCACCGGGATTCAAACCGATGACCTTTTGCATGAAAGGCAAACGCCTTACCTCCATGCTATCTCCCGGGCCCCTAAGCCATTTCATTTTTATTTTGTTTTGTTTTTATTTTTGGGTCACACCCTGTGATGCTCAGGGGTTATTCCTGGCTATGTGCTCAGAAATTGCTCCTGGCCTGGGGGACCATATGGGACGCTGGGGATCAAACCAAGGTCCGTCCAAGATCGGCTGCATGTAAGGCAAACACACTAATGCTGTGCTATCTCTCTGGCCCCAGACATTAAATTTTTTTTTTTTTTTTGGTTTTTGGACCACACCCGGTGACGCTCAGGGGTTACTCCTGGCTATTCTCTCAGGGGTTACTCCTGGCTATTCTCTCCTGGCAGGCACGGGGGACCATATGGGGAACCGGGGGATCGAACCACCGTCTTCATAGGTTAGCACAAGGCAAGGCAGGCACCTTACCTCCGGCGCCACCGCCCGGCCCCCAGACATTTAATTTTTATAGAAAAATATTTATCTATTTTTTATGTTGGGGATAGACACAGCAGTGCTCAATGGACCTTTCAGCACCCAGAATTAAACCTACATTTAGAATTTACTTACATGCCCTTTGTGCCCTTTGTTTCATTGTTGTTCTTTGTTTTGGTTTTGGGGCCACATCCAGCAGTACACCTGGGTCACTTCTTCCTGCTTTTAGGAATCATTCAGGCTACCTTGGGGAACCAGATGGGGTGCCCAGGAATTGAACATGGATCGGTTGCATGCAAGGAAAATGCCTTGCTCTACCTGCTGTACTATTGATTCTGTCCCCTGCCCTTTGAACTATCCATCTGACCTGGACATTTTTTACTTTTTATTTATTTGTTTGTTTGTTTGTTTTTGGGCCACACCTGGCAGTACTCAGGGCTTTTTCCTGTTTCTGTGCTCAAAGATTGTTCCTGTTGGGCTTGGGGGACCATTTGGGGTGTCAGGGACCAAACCTGGGTCCTTCTTGTGCAAAGGCAAACACCACACCCACTGTACTATTATTATTACTCTACCACCTGGAACTATTTTCTTTTTAATATAATTAATGTCTTATAGTGGAAATTTCTTTTTTATACTCTTGTGCCTATAATTGTAGGATTGTTGTTAGAGAACAGAGAGAACGATTCTGCGCTGTACCAGACTCTGCATTGACTTTGGTATATCCCAGAACAAAATCACTACGCCAAGTCTCAGTTTCTCCATCTGGCAAAGGAGGATAGGATTTTCTAGCTATAACTCTGGTACTGTGATGTTGTACACGGAGACTAGATAAGTGTCTTTTCTGGGCCAGAGAGGGAGAGGGGTTAATGCTCTTACCTTGCCAGAAACCGCCAATTTGATCCCCAACACTGCATATGGCCCTCTGAGCTCAGACCCAGGAGTAAGCCCTGAGCATCACTGGATAAGACCCCTTACCCGTGCAAAAAAAGTGTGCTGATTTGGCAGCTACATTATCTAATATCTCAGGTAGAAGAAAATGCAGAGTGGAAAAGCTGCATGTCCTTTGTAGCAGTTGTAAAACGATGCTTTCTGGAGCCTTGGGAAGGCTGCAGTTATTTTTTTCCTGGATGAAATATTAAAGAGGTGTTTGTTTTGTATTGGTGCCTAATATCTCCTTGAACTGGATTCACTACATAGCTACTTCTAATGGATCCTTTAGCTTTAAACATTAACATTGTAGCTATCTATGGGTGGTTATTTGGTTCCCAACACGGACCATGCCTAGAGTATTTCTTTTGAAACTTATTTTGTAAAGTAATAGTTACTTTATTTAAGCACCATGTTTACAAAATATTCATGATTGAGTTTTAGTCATACAATGTACACCACTCTTTACCAGTGCCCGTTTTTACCACCTAATGTCCTCAGTTTCCTTCCCCCCACCGCCACCTTTTGGCAGACATTTTACTTCTCTCTCTCTGTCTCTCTGTCTCTCTCTCTCTGTCTCTCTCTCACTTTTATTCTCCCCTTTTGTTATTGTGGTTTGTACTACTGTTAATAAATGGGTATGAATCTTGCGTATTACTTTATCTCCTTTTAGCATCCTGTTTTTGTCCAGAGTGATAAGTTTCAACCTTTCTTGTCATAGTGGTTCCTTCTTTACCCTAACTGCACTGACCCACTATTTGTGACAAGCTTCCTACCATGGACTATTCCTCCTGACCCTAATCTCTATTGTCTGTGGATATTATTATCATATTATCTTTTTTTTTTTTTGTTTTTGTTTTTTTTTTGGTTTTTGGGTCACACCCGGCAGTGCTCAGGCGTTACTCCTGGCTCCATGCTCAGAAATTGCTCCTGGCAGGCACTGGGGACCATATGGGGCACTGGGATTTGAACCGATGACCTTTTGCATGAAAGGCAAACGCCTTACCTCCATGCTATCTCCCGGGCCCCCCATATCATCTTTTATCTTTGAAACTTATTTATTTATTTATTTTGGTTTTTTGGCCACACCCAGCAGCACTCAAGGGTTACTCCTGGCTCTACGCTCAGCAGTCGTTCCTGGCAGGCTCAGGGGACCATATGGGATGCCAGGATTCGAACCACCGTCCTTCTGCATGTGAGGCAAATGCCTTACCTCCATGCTATCTTTCTGGTCCCTGAAACTTATTTTTAAAGTTAAATATATATAAATTTTTTTGTTTGCTTTTGATTTCACTTGGTAATGCTGAGGGCTAATCTTGGATAGGTGCTAAGGAGTCCATATGATTTTAGGGATCCATCTGGGATTTTTCTATGCAAAGTATGTACTCTAGTCCTTTGAGCCATAGTGCTGGTCCCTCACCCCTTTTGTGTGTCCAGTGCCAGGAACTGAACGAAGGGTCTTGAATTCAGAGTCTGAACTTATGGGCCCGGGAGATAGCATGGAGGTAAGGCGTTTGCCTTTCATGCAAAAGGTCATCGGTTCGAATCCCGGTGCCCCATATGGTCCCCCATGCCTGCCAGGAGCAATTTCTGAGCATGGAGCCAGGGTTAACCCCTGAGCACTGCCGGGTGTGACCCAAAAACAGAAAAACAAAACAAAAACAACAACAACAAAAAAAAACAAAATAGAGTCTGAACTTAGAGCTCTGCTGATGAACTGCATGACTGACCTGGAACTTTATTTGACAGCAGATAATACTTAGAAATTTATTTAGTATTGCTGGCCCAAATCCACATATTCTGACATAACATAGAGAAACAAAAATCTTTTAAGGGGCCCGGGAGATAGCATGGAGGTAAGGCGTTTGCCTTTCATGCAAAAGGTCATCGGTTCGAATCCTGGTGCCCCATATGGTCCCCGGTGCCTGCCAGGAGCAATTTCTGAGCATGGAGCCAGGAGTAAGCCCTGAGCACTGCCGGGTGTGACCTCCCAAAAAAAATCTTTTAAAATAATATCCTTTTAATGTAGCATACATGCCAGTATTTTCTCTTCAGTACATTTTTTTTTTTTTTTTTTTTTTTTTTTTTTTTTTTTTTTTTTTTTTTTTTTTTTTTTTTTTTTTTTTTTTTTTTTTTTTGCGAGTGGGGTGGCAGTGAGTAGTGCTCATGAGTTACTCCTGGCTCTTTGCTCTGAAATTACTCCTGATCAGCTAATGGGACCTTATGGGATGCCGGGGATCAAACACAAGTTCGCCGAGTGCAAGGCAAATGCCCTATCCACTGCGCTATCCCTCTGGCCCCCTGTTTCAGTTGTCTTAATAGAATTTTTCTGTTGTGACTTAATCCATGATGGGTGGATTGTTGAACTTTAAAAACTGTTAGTACTTTTATTTTTTTCTTTCCTTTCCATCCTCTAGAGGATGAAGTCCATTTTAATCCAAGAACCTGTACCCCACTAACCTTGACCATTCCTAGCCTGCCTACCTTTCTGAATCTCTACTGTGATTATAGAATTGACCTAGACTCACTAGTGGAGACAACTCTTCTGAGCTCTTTTTAGCTTAGAGCCAGAGTTCAGAAAAAAAATCACAAGTGCAGTAAATTGAACACCGGTTTGAACAGCTATGCATTGACTTTCCATGTAATGTGTTCATTTATTACAAAGTTCAGATTCAGAAATGATGTGGATCTCTGAATTAAGAATATCATTTGCTAACCTTTCTTTGTTTTTATATGTTTTTTTTTTTTTTTTTGTGGTTTTTGGGTCACACCCGGCAGCGCTCAAGGGGTCACTCCTGGCTCCATGCTCAGAAACTGCTCCTGGCAGGCACGGGGGACCACATGGGGCACCGGGATTCGAACCGATGACCTTTTGCATGAAAGGCAAACGCCCTACCTCCATGCTATCTCCCGGGCCCCTTGTTGGTTTTTTTTTTTTTTTTTTTTTTTTTTTTTTTTTATGTGCCACACCTGTTGTGCTCTTGACTCAAAATTCACTCCTGGCAGACTCAGGGACCATATAGGATGCTGGTGATTGGACCTGGGTTGGTCGCATGTAAGGCAAATGCCCTACCTGCTGCACTATTGCTCTGGGCCCTCACCCAGCAATCTACAAGGTAGATTTATAGATAATATGATTGGGGATTTTATTCACTTTTCATTAGTCACTAAGTTTTTCTTTTTTCTACAGTTTTTTTTTTTTTTTTTTTCTGTCTCTTAATTTTGGGGTTTTGGATTACAGCTAAAATAGCTCAAAGGCTATTCCTGATTTGGTCAATGCTCAGGAGTGACCCCTAGTGGTACATGATCTGTGCAGTTCTGTGATCAAACTGGTTTTAGCTGCTTTTAAAGCCTTTGACTTAACTTAAAAAAAATTTTTTTTTTTTTTGTTTTTTGTTTTTTGTTTTTGGTGATGCTCAGGGTTTACCCCTGAACCTGAGCTCCAGGGTCACTCCTGGCAGACCTCAGGAGACCATATGGGTTGCTGGGGATCGAAACTGTCTTGGCTGCAGAAAGGTAAGCATCCTACCCACTGTACTCCAGTGCCCTGAAAGGTTAAAGTGCTGGGTCAGGATTCATTCTCATGCTTAAGGATATCTTGTTCTAGAACAATTTATTGAAAAACTGCCTTTTGCTTCATTGTATTGCCTTATGCTTCTTTGTCTGAGATCAGTTGACTATAATTATTGGATCTATTTCTGGGTTTTCTATTCTGTTTCATTCATTGGCTTGTCTAATTTTTCATCCATACCACATTTCCATGGCTTATATTAGGGTTTGAGTCTTAGCATTAGTTCTTTATCTTTGTTCTTTATTTTCAGTACTGTGTTGCCATTCTTGGCTTTTTGCCATTGCATATAAACTTTAGAATCTTTTTTTTTGGGTCACACCTGGCAGCGCTCAGGGGTTCCTGGCTCTGTGCTCAGAAATCACTCCTAGCAGGCTCAGGGGACCATATGGGATACTGGGATTCGAACCACCATCCTTCTGCATGCAAGGCAAATGCCTAACTCCTTACTATCTCTCGGCCCCAACTTTAGAATCATTTTGACCTTAAAATAATCCATTAAGGGGCCAGAGAGATAGCATAACGGTAAAGTGTTTGCCTTAGACGCAAAACATCCATAATATAGCTTCTTGAAATTTTGGATTGGAGCTACAGATTAAATTGAGAAGAACTGGACATCCTTAAACCAAGTCTTCTATTCACAAACATGGAATATTTTTAAAATTTTGTTCACTAGAATTTTGTAGTTTTCCTCATATTTTATTACATTTACAGTTTTATTTCATTTTTGGAGATGTTGCTTCTGTAAGTGGCTTTATTTTCAGTTTCAGATGTCATTTGTTCATTGCTCATAGGACAGCAATTGATGTTTGCCATTTTTTATGATGTTTGTCATTATTAATTTTTTTTGGACCACATCCGGTGACATTCAGGGTATACTCCTGGCTATTTGCTCAGAAATCACTCCTGGCTCGGGGCACCATATGGGATGCTAGGGGATCGAACCGCAATATATTCTAGGTTAGGCACATGTAAGGCAAACGTCCTACATTGAGCCACTACTCTGGCCCCTGTCATTATTAATCATGAGTTCTGTGGCCCTACTACACTGTCTTGCTCTTTAATAATTCATATTTTTTTTTGTTTTTTGGACCACACCCAGAAATTGCTCCTGGCTTGGGGGACCATGTTGGACGCTGGGGGATTGAACCACGGTCTTTCCTAGGTTAGCTGCAATCAAGGCAAACACCCTACCGCTGTGCCACTACTCCAGCCCATTAATTCATAATTCTTAAATGAATTTTTAGGATTCGCCTACATTTGGAGGTATGGATTTATATAAATGTTAACAGAGATGAACTATATAAATTTCTAAATGGTTGATTTGCTGAGATGGGAAATAAAAGTTTTTTTGTTTTTTTTTTTGTTTGTTTGTTTGTTTTTTGTCTATGGGTCACACCTGGCGGCACTCAGGATTTACTCCTGGCTCTGTACTCAGAAATCACTCCTGGCAGGCTTGGGGGGGATTAGATGGGATGCTGGTATTCAAGCTACTGTCCGTCCTGGGTCGGCTGTGTGCAAGGCAATGCCCTACTGCTGTGCTATCTTTCTGGTCCCAAAGAATTATTTCTTGTGATTTCCTGATCTGAGAAGCTTCCAGAGGTTTAATAGGAAGACTACTCTCTGGTGATAGTATTTAACTAGAATTGATATACTGATATTTTGGAGAAGAATCTTTTTGATATCTTGCCACTGAATAATTACCGGAAAATTTTATTTTTTATTTTTAAGTTTGAAAGATTTTACATTTTTACATTGCATAAATAGTAAGTTTGTTACTTTGGAGATGCTACTGTAATCAGTATTTTCAGTGCCTGTTGTTGCTTGTTTCTGCTTCTCTAAAATTTATGCTTAAATAATTGATCTATTGTTTTGTTACTTAGTCCTATATATGTGGGAAAGTGAAGTTAAATTTGGTGTCAGATGCTGGATAGTTTAGTAGAGAGAATAGAATATAGACAGTATTGAAAATTACATTACAGTTAGTCTTTTGAAATGCAGTTTAGCTAGGTGATTCTCTAGTTTGAGAATTAAATTACCACAGTACAGAAAAGGAATACTTGATCAATAGAGCTGGGATTTAGGGGATGAGACTATGGGAAAGTTACTGAGGTTTTTTTTTTTTTGGTTTTGGTTTTTGGGTCAGACCAGGCTGCACTCAGGGGTTACTCCTGGCTCTATGCTCAGAAATGGCCTCTGGCAGGCTCAGGGGACCATATGGGATACCAGGATTTGAACCACTATCCTTCTGCATGCAAGGCAAACTCTCTACCTCCACGCTATCTCTCTGGCCCTGTTACTGAGGTATCTTGACGTAAGATGGAGTTAATTGGTGTAGCAGATCTACAGCTGTAAAATAATGACCAGTATTATGGTAAACTATGGTACCTCAATTTAAAAAGAAACAGTGCTTTAAGGTTAGGGAAAAAAAAACCTGATCTGAATAAAAACAAGGGATAAATATTAGCAGTTAAATCTGCAAAATAATTAGACATGTTTTTAAGGAGATAGTATACACATATGTGAAATTCCTAGAGTATTGTCAAGCTCTCTCTCTTGGTATAAGATTTTGTAAAAAGAAAACAGATAGGTTTTGCACTTGCTGTGACTTGTCCCCTGATAAGATCTCTGTGGGCATTTCTGCTTTGGTAGCTTTATATTTTTCACTTGTAAAACTGCTCTAGGGATTAGCAGCACTTGCTGGTGGCCTGCTCAGCCTCCTGATCTCTTGATAGCTGCATTCCCTCAGCACAGTCTTCATGCGTTTGTTAAAAACACCTTCTCATGTGCTTTGAAATGACTTGTTTATGTCCCACTCTGGGATCATTTCTCCAGGCCTCTAGGTCATGATTTAGAGCATAGTAGGCACATAGTAAGTAGTATTAGAGATTTGTGTTGTTAATTCACAACGAGGAAGTCTCTCTGTAAACCATTTCTAATTATATATACAAAATGGCTGAATCTCTAAGTATTTGCTAGTGTGAACAGAAATCATCTCTGGCATTTCCTGGCAGGAAGCACCTAGTAGCTCTCAAAAACCACAGTCAGGGCCTTTGGACTAGAGATTAAAGATGAGAATTAGAATTAAAGATGGGAGCACTGAGAACCAGAATGTCCCTTCTATTTTGCTGATGGATTTCTCTGCATCTGCTTCCTTCTCTGTCTTGCACACAAGACTTCTGGCTTCTGTTTCTTAGTCCACATGGCAGAACATGGCTGCCAGCTGTTTCATAATTTCACATGTTATCAGTAAACAGGAAGAGATTCATTTAACTTTCTGGTCTTAGTTTCAGAATTCTTTGGACGGGACTCACTGGTCCACCCTAGGTCAGCTGTGTTTCTTGGGATTGTGATCAGAAGTGGTTAAGGCTGCAGGAGAAATATGACAATCATCACTGCAGCCTGTGCATAGGAATAGGAGAGGAAGTTTCAGAAAATAGATGAATATATTAGTAGTATAGGTGAGCCTACTGCTGTTGTGATGTGGACATGAAGAAGTCCTGGTAGCCTTCTGTGTTGTTGGTTTATTGTTATAACAACTGTGGAATAATGGATACTGAGTTTTGTTTCATTCATGGCATTTTTTGGGTTGTGTGTGTGTGTTGTCTTTTCCTTAAAATAGGCTCATATAGTGCTTGATATGTTCAAATAACCATTTTTGGGGGGCCAGAGAGAAAGTATAGGTAGGGATTAGGACCTTGTCCATGACCAACCCAGGTTCGATTCCTGGCATATTTTATGGCACCATTGCCAGATTCCTGAATGCAGCAGAGCCAGGAGTGACATCTGAGCACAACCAGGTCTGAACCCCCAAAACCTCTTCTGCCCCCAAATCAAATAACCATTTTTCTCTTTAGAGCTTTAGTTGCTGATTTAATATGTGTCTTATAGTGAGTACAAGGGAAACAGACAGGTATTTCACTATGAGGGTTTCCTGAGCAAATGCCATTTTTATATGACAAATTTTAGCACTAGTGAGTAGATCCCACATGGCTACTATATTTTCGATGCTCCAAATCAAAACACATGGCTAAATAAAGAAATGTTTTCCTAGCAAATGAACTTGTAGCCATTATACTTTCAACACTGAAATAAAAAAATGAAACACGAGTGTACATAGGCATTTAAACCATCCTGTTTAAGGGAAAAGCTGAGTATCACCAGGATATTCATAGTAATTAATTATTGCCAGCATTTACTATGTACATACCATGTGACAAGTATTGTGATAATCCTTTATTCCTTTTCTTTTTTGGGGGGACATTACTTCTGACATCGTTCAGGGATCACTCCTGGCAGGCTCTGGGTACTATCTGGGAGTGTAGGAGATTGAACCCAAGTTGGCACAGCAGAGTTAATCTTCAAGATGAATTTTTTGTGGGGAGGATGGTTTGGCACCTCACCCACGGTTGCTCAGGACTTATTTGTAGCTCTTTGGTTCAGTGATCACTCCCGGTATTACTCAGAGGACTGTATGTAGTTCTGTAGTTTGTATGTTCAAGTAAGAGCTTTATAAAACACTTGTACTCTCTTTCCGAAACTCAAGTTGATTTTTCGGAGGTGGTATTTTACTAACATTTGAAAGATGAATCCAGGAACCGGCACAGTGGAATTGTGCATCCTCGCTTGATGAATTAATTCCACTGCTCTCCGACATAGCCTCACTGGACTACCCCAGATCTCTCAGGCTCTGTCGACAAAGCAGAATTGGACCAGAATGGAGTCTCTCTGGAAAGCACACAGGTTGAAGCAAGCCAGTTAGTTAACCAATTAACAAATGATAATGC
>PVKC010048478.1:0-10893 GCA_004027635.1 Crocidura indochinensis | reverse complement strand
CTACATTTATATTACATATGCATCACAAGATGTATAGAAAAAAGTTTTCTTTCCCATCTTTATCCTTTGGGTCATCTTGCATTAACCTCCATTTGAAAATACTGGAAGCTAAATGTGAATAGAAGACACAAAGTTCACTAAACTAGAACTCCGGTCAATGTTTGGGAACTAAAATCTTGCTTTATTGATACCTGCGTAAAAATCCCAAGTTATTCACAGCAGTTCTTCTGAGCTACCACATCACAAGAATGCCTGAAACCTTCTGACCTTTTGATCAATTGCTCATCTATCATATAACATCCTCTCCTAAGCGAAGAGCCGGGTATCCCAAAGAGTAGTTATTAATCATTAATCTGTTTTAATAATACATTGAATTACCCTTTCACTGGAGCTAGCTTTTGGATGTGGTCAAGTTCTATAAGTTGTTGTCAGTTTGAAGATAACAATTTGACTAGGTGAAGCAATTATTTAACAAATCATTGCAATTTGAATCTTGTGCCCTCCAGTCAATTGCTCAGGTGACAGACATGCCTAAAACAGATATTTTATATATTTATTTATTCTAATTCTATTGCTTTCTGGAAACAGCAACCATATTTTGCTGAGAAAATAACAAATAATCTCGTGTGAAAATGTTAAATAAGTTGTTCATCTGTCCATGGAAGTGGGTATATGGCATAGTCTGGTCAATCAGACTGAAGCATCCTGCTGGTTCAGAGATGAGCATGTGATGCAACTAAGATAATTATAATTAATCCCAAATGTTCCCACCACTGGACTTAATGCTTTGTCAGAAAGAGAAAGAGAAAGAAAGTGTAAGGTGAGACACCTTTGATATGGGTCCAGGAGACTAGATTGGCAGGTTTGGAAGGACACGTATTTGTCTAGACATTAAAGACATTTTAAACTATCTTGTAACATTTTTGTATACATTTCACTTCCAGTTGGTACTATGCTGTGCTCTTTACATGAATCACCTCATGAAAATCTGACAGTAACTCATGATGTTGATAAGTAGTATTATTGCACGTCTGTGTCATGTTAAGAAACTTGCCCCAAATCAGATAAGAGGTGTGAATCAGAATTTGAACCTCTGTTTGTCCTCTAGTTCCCTGTTCTTATTCTTGAAAAGTTAGACTCACCATTAGCCTTACTAAAATTAAACAAATGGCTACTAAACCCCTCATGAGATTCATTTGTTAAAACAAATTTATGTTAAGTAAGAATGAAAAATGGTCTACCTTAGGCCATTTTATTCTCCCATAATAGAAATACTTTAGTTGTCATGCTTTCCCAGTAAGTATTTTAAGTAATACATATCTAAATCATATTGAGGCTTATATTCTATTTTTTTTGATCCAACTGTCTTCATAACTATGTGAAATTTAAGGGATGGTGACTTAGCTGTAGACAGAGGAAGCCTGATGTTAGGAATTGAACTTTCTTTCCCTGATTAAAAACAACTTCTGCAGTAGAAAGGTAAATAAAAATAGCCTAGAAATATTACTTGGATTTAGAAACATCAATTTTTTTAAAGTTATGGACAATTTTTCTTGACATGAATGGATTATGAAATATACATTTCTCTTCTCCCCATCTTACCTCAACTCATTTGGTATTTCAGTTTGTATTATAGTTAGAACTCCTGGCAGAGCAGAGGCAGTAATTGCAAACAGCTGTAAAGTATTACTCATCTTGCTGATCAAAATGACTTTCTGCTAAATAAACCATGAAAAAAGCTTTTCTACCCACAGAGAAGTGAAGTGTAAATGATATATAGACTCTACCATGAAGAGATCAACAGATTGCATTTTCTTATAACTATGACTCTGTATAGCTACATTCACTTTCAAAAATGGCTTATAAACTCATTTATGTTCCTGAAAAGAACTTGGGTAATAGCATTAACATGGCAGTAGGAATTCTGAGATGTGTTTGCAGTTTCAAAGCTTTTGGAAAAGCTATCTTTGAGACTTCTAAACTTGATGAAAGTAACTTGCACTGTGATTTTGGTTGCTTATTTTAGAAACTACATTTTCCTTACCCTTATGAGACATAGAAGCAAAAAAAAAAATGTTTGCTAGACCTCCGTGTCTTAGTCTTCTTATGGCTTTGAAGGTTCTATAAAATATGATAATTATAGCTTTAATGTTAATGCTATTGCAAAAATATATAGCTTATTGATATAAAAGTTCACTGGATAGAATATTTGTCTTTTACACAACCAATCCAAGTTCAGGCTCTGACACTCCATATGATTCCCTGAACACTGTCAGAAGTAAATACTTTTATGGATTTTTTTTAACCCTCCTTCACCAGTGCAACCTTCCTACCACCAATGCCCCCTCTCCCCCAACCCCTGCCTGTCTTTGAGACATTCTATTTCTCTTATTTGCTACCATTATCATGATGATTTTTGGTGTACTTATTTCTCTTACTACACTCACCAATCTTTGTGACAAGCTTCGTATCATGGGCTGGTCCTTTCAAACCACATCTCTATTATCTCTGGGTATTATTACCATACTATCTTTTATTTTTCTTAAATCCCACATAGCTGAGTGAGGCTATTATGTGTCCATCTCTCTTCCCTCTGACTCATTTCAATCATCATACTAATTTCCATGTCCATCTATGTATAGGAATATTTCATGACTTCATTTTCCCTGATTACTGCACAATATTCCATTGTGTATATATACCACAGTTTCTTTGGCCACTTATCTATTGGTGGGCATCTGAGTTCTTTCCAGATTCTGGCTAATGTAAGTAGAGCTACAATGAACATAGGTATGCAGAGGGCACTTTTGTATTATGTTTTTGAGTTCCTAGGGTAGGAATAAATCCTGAATGCAGAGCCAAGAATAACCCCTGAGCACTGTTGGGTGTGGTCCCCAAAACTAAAAAACAAAGCAACAATCCTATTAAAAAATAAACAAAAGACCTGAATAGATATTTGTTTAATGAATATAAATATCCCATAAACACAGATATATCAATACTACTTACTAAAAGAAAGAGGAAATTAAAACAATGAAATATCACCTCTACCCATGAGAATGGTCTAAAAGAAAACAAGCTGAAATAGTAAGTTTTGGTTAGAATGTGGCATACTATAAAAACACCCATTTATAAAACCTCCTGGAAAGTGGCATGTAAATTTCTAAAAATATTTAAAAGTAGTGTTCAGAATACAAGCCTCAGAAGTTGGAGAGGTATATAAAAACTAAGTAAAAATATTTGTGTCACTATGTTCACAGCAGCCTAACTTATTATCACCAAACATATAACCAACCCATATGCCAATGACAGGTGATGAGGTAAACATGCCATGATGTATTTACCTAATGGAATACTATTCTGTCATTTAAAAAGATAAAATTGTGCCTTTTGGACACATGGCTGGAGCTTGAAATAATGCTAAGATAATAAGAAGGAAATTAAAGACAATCATTGGATGTTTTCATTTATATGTGAGCTATGGATTAAGAAAACAAACTAAATAAATAGCAAGTAAATACATCCTAGATGAAACTATATTCTAGATTCTGAAAACTATGGTGATTATGAGAAAGAAAGGAGGTGGAAAGGGTAGAAAAAGAAAGGAAAAAAGGAAATGAGAATAGCGTACTGGAAATTTTGTTGCAGGTACAGAGAATCTCACATATATAGAGGGTTAAGCTATAGCTGAAATTCTGTAGTATGGTAAACTAATGACAAATCAATAAACAGAAAATAAACTCTTAAAACTATTCATCTGCTCATTCTTTTGGTTCTTGGGTCACACCTGACAGCACTCAAGGGTCACTCTTGACTCTGCACTCAGAAATTGCTTCTGGCAGACTCGGGACCATATGGGATGTGGGGACTCGAACCACCACCCTTCTGCATGCAAGGCAAATACCTTACCTCCATGCTATCTCTCCGGCCCCTGCTCATTCTTCTTGACTTAAAAGATAACATCACATAACCCTCCTTGGGGGTATGTATGCTGAATACTACACACAGCTTCTACTCCTGGAAGCACGTCCTCGTCTCTAGAAGTAAGCATATTGTTCTCCGAGAGTCATTTGATGGACTGGAGCATTAGTACAATAGGTGGGGCACTTGCCTTGCATGTGACCTAACATATCCCCAAGTAAGAGGAAAATTAACTAGCCATATCTTAACTTCTTATTAATAAATAGAAAAGACTTCCATTAAAATCTTGACTGCCACTGAAACCCAAACACAACTATGTATGTAATCAAGGTGTTAAAATAAAAAAAAAAAATCTTGACTGCCATCACCAAGTGTCTCCATCTGTGGGATCAACATGGTAATTTTCTAAACCATGTTATCAGATTAGTCAAATCCACACTGAATGTTTCCTCTAATGAGGTTTCTGTTGTCATGTGACATTAAAACTTGACACAGCTAAAGAAACACCATATACCCACTACTTTCAGATACTTGAGCATGCCACTTTACAATCCATTCCATGACAAGGCTTGAAGAAATCAGAATGGTTTTGTGACAGATCATAGGGCTAAAGATTGGAAGACCTGAAGCAGAGCCCCAAAGTCCCATTGACCTGGGAATGATCAAGTCTAAGTCATTGTTTTTTCTGATATGTTTCTATTTTCTTTTCTTTTTTTTTTTTTTGTTTGTTTTTGGGCCACACCCAGTGATGCTCAGGGGTTACTCCTGGCTATTCACTCAGAAGTCGCTCCTGGCAGGCACGGGGGACCATATGGGGAACTGGGGGATCGAACCAAGGTCCGTCCTAGGTTAGCACAGGCACCTTACCTTCAGCGCCACCGCCCGGCCCCCATATGTTTCTATTTTCCCATTGAAATTTGGTCATAAAATAGTTGCACCATGAGGATGTTGTGGCTCTAAAATAAAGTGATGGATAAAATGTACATTTAAAAAGAAACTCACTTGCCTAACTAACTTTGGAGATAACCTCGGTTCTTAGGACCACATAAGCTTCATGGATTCAATAAAGTTAGTCAGGATGACAACAAGTTTGAAAACTGGTTCTGAGAGAAGGACCACAGTCATACAAATCCTTTGCAAATCTCCACCCTAATCTGTAGAATCTAGAAATGAACACACTAAATTTACAAAACCACATCAAAATTTGGAGGAAAAAAATAAAAAGAGGTTTAAGAAATTTACTCCTCCAATCTCTCAGTAATTTTCATGTTCATTATCAGTATGCCATGTTTTTCTTGTAAAAGAACCACTTGGGCATGCAGTGACTTGAGATAATTAGGAATGCATTTACATCTTATTGAGTCACTAAATGCCCTTAGCATTCAAGGACCTTACATGAGTTGCTCATACTTCTACAACCACCATTCCCATCAGTGAATATTAAAGTATTTAACCTGTGGTTAGAAAGTAATCTTTCAAGACACTGGATTGATTCAAAGGGATGTTAAAAAGTTGAAGTGGGTAGTTAACAGAGAAAACTCACTGTTACTTTTCAAATTTCACTTTTACAGTATTTTCTCCTAGTTAAATTGCTTAAAGGGTCTCATTAAAATATGCTAGTTAAAACGGAATTTGGAAGGGCCATCGAGTAACTCAGAATAGTTTTTAATTCCAAGTATCAATGCAAAAGAGGGTCATTTCAAAACATTGTCTCTCTGAAACGTGAAGTAAGAAGCTGAGTAAATGTGATCAAATGACTCTCAAAGGCCTCTTCCAGTCTTCTGTATCTAAACAGGAAACAAAGTTTAGGGTATATGATACTCCTGTCCTGGATCCCTGAATCACTAGCTGGCACACAGATTCAGACTCTCAGTGTCATAGAATTGTGCTTCCACAGCTTATAGAATGAGAATATTTCTACCACACAGAGCTCCTGAAGGGCCTCTATTCCCAAGAGCGCAGATGGAATTTCTCTTTGCAAATCTGGACACAGGTCCTTCAAACTTGTTTTTGACCCAAGAACAAGGCGGGCTGAATTATAAGCATACCCTCATTGTAACCCTTCTTATTTGGCCAAACACACATAAATAATTGAGCAAAAATAAATTACAGTGCAACTCAATCCACATAGCCTCAGCAAGCCAAGACCATCTGAAAGTAGATAGGTGAAGAAAGGAAAACAAAAAACAGCATATGTAAAAATCTGATCTTTCTGTAGTACTAATTTTTAGTTGAAAAGATTGGATCCTGTTTTTAAAGATATCTGAACTAGCCAATAAAATAATAAGAAAATACCAAAAAATAAAAATAAGTCAGAGAAAGATGTAACTTCATCACAGGACTCCTGTGGTATCTCACACACCATGCTTCATGAAACCCAAAGAAAGCAAAAAATCCAGCTAGTGTTATAAATCCTGGTCAGCTGAATTATTTCACATGTTGCAGCCTGACTTAAGTTATTCATCGCAGAGGCTAGCAGCTCCCTGATGCATCCTTCCATGTCACTGGACAGGGTAAAAATAATAAATTGGCCATTGTGAGACACTCTGAGTTTCGTGGGGTTGAGCAGGGCATATTTTATATTCTTCTCTTGGAACTGCCTCTTGTTGGTAGTAAATGGTTGCCAGCGCTGCTGTTTCTCAATAGACAAGTCCTGCAAGTAAAGATAATTCAATTTTCATTCACTCTTAGGTCTCCTGCTACCCATGTTCTTCCTTGACACTGACAAGGCTGTGCCTGTCTTCCTGGCCTGAAGCCTGAAGTAGCACTTGTATGGTTTGCCCCTTGCCAGACACCACCAGGAGTTACCCAGAAAATCTTCTCATTCTGCAAAGCCAGTGAGCACAAATTGTGCACTGTTTTTTAAGCTGCTTCTTTTCCCTTAGCTTATTTCCCCCACCCCAAGAACAAAGACATCAAGATATTGATTGTATAGCAGTCCCTGATTGACAATCTACTCTGGTTTGAATTTTTGGAGATTTTCATTACAGAGGAAGTATAACAACAGTGGTACCCAGTGTTACATTGAAATTAAATGATCGCTTTCAAACTGTTCACTCGGCAAGTACAGTACCTATAACCCTATGGAAAGCAAATTGGCAAGTTATTGAGGATTACTTTTTTGAAACAATAGCCTCACCTACTCAAAGGTTGCTGTTTAGCAAGAGAATGAGATATATGTATGTGCTTATATTTATAAAAACTATTACATGGAATTTAATTCAGCTAGTGTTGACACAGTGGTTATGTAGTCAGAATAATCTGAACCCTATAATACTAAAGAATAAATGGGTGGGGAACAATCTATGCTACCCCTGGGGAAAAATAGATCTAATCAATATTTAACATTTAACTTAAAACTAGTCTGGAGACTACATTGACTCCAATGTTTTGTTGTGTGTTTTATTTAAATAAGGTTGGTGAAGAAGGTTCCTATTATCTTTATTACTTGTAGTAGTCAAGTCTAGGTCGTCAATGGTGTTATTGGTGTCTATGTTTCAGATATATATATATATATATATATATATATATATATATATATATTAGTATTTTCATGATTCTCCCATATGGACAAAAAAACTGAAGAATGTACTGTGGTAGTTCTATCTCCTGCTCTTCCACAGCCATGGGGTTTTAATTGTGTTTTTTAAAGAGCCAGCATCCTCCACATACAAAGATGTTGTCTCTTGCAGACAAGATCTGGGAGTGTGGCAAACCGCTGGCTAAGTAATCAAACCATTACAAATCACTCAAAAAAATTACCCTCTATTAAGTGCTGTTGTTAGACAATACAAAATATACGCCATATTCCCCAAAATAGAAAATATAAGTGCCAGTGGCACAGGGTATCCAAAAAGATGAATAAATGCAATTAAAAACCAAGCAAAGAAGTAAACATGCCATGTAGCTTACAAAAGGCCAGTCACATTCTGTTTATTTTAATATTGTTTAACAGTAACACCTAATAAAGAGAGCATCATGATTGTGTGAACTAAATTTTCAGTCATAATGAATGCTACAAACTTAACCTCCCAAGTTTAAATAGGCTACAACGTCTTGGGAAAAATGCAAGAAAAATTATTTGATAAAGGTGACGGTTTTCACACCTGAAAATAATGTTTTTCTTCCAGCCTATCTTGATCAACAGTCGGCAGCAACACATTGCAGATATAATCTCAAGACCTTGTGGCATGTACTTGTCACTACATGCATAACTTACTATGGACAGAAGATCACGGAGATTTTGAACATAATTTCTCACACGACAGGAGATTAAATAGACCACACTGGAAGAAGACAAGAAGAAGCTCGGTCTCTGGAGTACCAAAAAGTAAACTTCAGCTAGTTCTAGAAGCAGATAAACAGCAGGAAATATACTTACAGATGAGCTACTTTTCAGTAGTTCCTGCTTTCAAGAACTCTAGGGAAAGTCTGAGTTACTGGGTAAGAACATACTAGGAAAAACAGACCTTCTAGAAAGATTTGGGGTAGAAGAAAATCAGCGTCTCTTCCTTTACATCTTACTTTTCCTTTTCCTTTATATCTCCTTTCTCAAAGTATCCCCCTCCCAGAAAATATCTGCTCTATCTCCCCACCAGACCCTCCTGAAACTGTCTCTTGACCCCTACAGAGAAGGTGCTATGGTATATAAAGGTACCCAAGAGTGAAGCACACATTTGCAATTTATGTAATATTGTAAACATTGACTCAATAAAAGAAAAAAAACAGCACATGTTTTGATGGGAAGGGTGTTTAAAACTTGGTTTCACTACATGGTCATTTTGTGATAGTTGGATCTCAGGGTTCTAATCATAAAAGTGGAGAAACAATATTTATTACTCAGAGCTGCTGTGAAGGTTAAGCCATCAATGAAATGTAAGACACTAAACAGTTTCTATTCATATACTAATAATTTCTATAATAAATGGACAATATATAGGGGCCAGAGCAGTAGTGCAAGGGGTATGGCATCTGCCTTGCCAGCGCTAGCCTAGGATGAACTGCTGTTCGATCCCCCGGTGTCTCATCTGGTCCCCCAAACCGGGAGTGATTTCTGAGCACATAGCCAAGAGTAACCCGTGAGTCTCAGTGGGTGTGGCCCCAAAACAAAATAAATAAACAATATATAATAGAATAGAAATAAATTGTTTGGGAAGGCCAAAGAGATAGTACAGGGATTAAGGAACTTCCTTGCATGCAGTTGATACTGGCTCAATTTACAGCACCACTAGTCTCCAGAACAAGATCAGATGCAGTCATGGAAGCTTCCAGAGCCTCCATAGAGATTGCTGGAATGACCTGATCTATTTGGCCAAGAATTACTGTTATGAACTGAGCACCCCTTGGAAGCCTCCCCAACAGCACTTTTTTTTTTTCAGAGGAGAGCGCGTATGCAGTCCCTCACTACCATAAATCACGCAGTCGAGTTTCCCGCATTTGGGGAAATCACAGGGGTCAGCATGCCCAGAGTGCAATGGTCCAGCCTCACCCTGGGGAAACCACCTTAGTGATCATGGAATCGCCCCTGCCAGGTAAGTAAGCACTTTTTAACCAATTTTTAAAACTATTTAAGAAGAGCCAGAGAGATAGCACAGCGGTAGGACATTTGTCTTGTATGCAGCCAACCTGGGACAGACTCGGTTTGATTTCTGGCATCCCATATGATCCCCCAAGCTTGCAAGGTATGATTTCTGAGCATAGAGCCAGGAGTATCCCTGAGCATTGCAGGGTGTAGCCCAAAAACCAATAAATAAATAAATAAACTGCTTAAAATTTTAAAAAAATCGTGTTTAAGAAAGGATGACTGATAATCTTATTGTTGTAGCTGGGGACTACAAATACTCTCCAATATGTAACCAATGAAGAAAGCAGCTATCAGAGTTAACTATTTTCTAGATTGGAAAATGACATAGATGAAGGACACAGTGGATCCAACCTTCACTTAAGCAGACTTGCTCATTAGTCCTTGGCCAAGCAGGAATACATGTCACTCTAAAAGGAGAAATGAATTTGTGAATTCTGAGAGTATATGCTGGCACCAAACTGAGCTTCATAATCTCAAAACACATTCCTCAGATAAGACACAGCCTTTCCCAATGGGTAGAAATTTCCCTTCCTTTTTTCTCATGGAGAAATAAACAGAAATATAATGGCCTCTCTGGGAATTTTCTGACTACAGAAGTTTCTCTCAGCATTTGTTTTTGACTAACATATCTGTATGTTTCTATATCCTATGCTCTGCATGGAGAAACAAAGCATGATTGTCCTTCAGATAATTTGAAAGACACATTGTAAGTACAAATATTGTTTACTTTCTTAGTAATGATTTGTCTTCAAGATCATCACCAGAAACACCTTCCCTCTAATATGTCATCACTACAACTGGAGGTGATGCTGTGCTGGTGTCTGACTGCTTTGACTAGTAAGATGCAACCATAGTAATGCTGCTTGGATTCCAAACCTAGGTCATAAAATGCCTTCTTCTTCCTGACATTCTTGGAATTCTTGGAATGGCTCTCTTGAAACTCTCTTGAAACCCCGAAAGCTGTTAACCTAACAAAAATCATGCTAAGGAAACTCAAATTGGCAGATAGAGATAGTCACCCAGCCTTCAGCTCTTCTTTTTTTTTTTAATAATATATATTTTTTATTTTTTTGTATATTGTTGACAATAATATTTTAAGTGCATATTAACATAAAATCAGGGGGATTCCCGTATCAAATTGTCCTCCTTCCACCTCCATTCCCATCCTACCACCCATGTCCACCTCCCTCTCCCTTAAGGCTGCTAGAGTAGGTGGTCTCCTCTGTGCCTAGCTTACAGCTTAGTGGTCTTATACTTGTTTGGTCTTGGTACTTCCCTTATTTCCCTCTCTAACTGGGAGGTGGGACTAGATAGTTCTAGTTATGCGGTTTTGTTTGATTAAGAGAAAAGTGATAAACTGGGGAAAAATCAAATATGCCAAAAATGGG
>PVKC010048477.1:0-10889 GCA_004027635.1 Crocidura indochinensis | reverse complement strand
TCCATCCATGTTGCCGCAACATCCATGACTGTTTTTTTGTTTTTGTTTTTGTTTTGTTTTGTTTTGGTTTGGTTTTTGGGCCACACCCGGCAGTGCTCAGGGGTTATTTCTGGCTCCATGCTCAGAAATTGCTCCTGGCAAGCACGGAGGACCATATGGGACGCCGGAATTCGATCCGATGACCTTCTGCATGAAAGGCAAGCACCTTACCTCCATGCTATCTCTCCAGGCCCAACATCCATGATTGTACCATTTCTAACTGCTATGTAGTATTCCATTGTGCATAATTACCACATCTTTATGATCCATTCATCTTTTGTTGGACATCAAGGTTGGTTCCAATTCTTGGCTATTGTGCTGAGAGCTGCGATGAATAGTGGAGTGTGTGCATACTTTGGGATGAATATTCTTCTGTCTTGGGGGTAGATACCCCGGAGTGCGATTGCTGGATCATATGGCAACTCAATTCTGAGATTACTAAGCATCCTTCATACTGATTTCCATAGGGGTTGGACCAGGCAGTATTCCCACCAGCAGTGGATGAGAGTTCATTTCTTGCCACGTCCTCACCAACAAAGATTGGTCCCATTATTTTGATGTGTGCCATCCTCATTGGTGTTAGGTGGTACCTCATTGTTGTCTTGATTTGAATTTCTCTAATAATGAGTGAACATGTTTTCATGTGTCTCTTGTCCATCTGTCAGTCTTCCTTGGAAAAGTGTCTATGCATTTCTTCTCCCCATTTTCTATGGCTTTATTGGGTTTTGTGGACCTTACCTTTCTGAGTGCTTTGTATATCCTAGATATCAATCCTTTACCTGATATGTTGAGTGTAAAATTTTTCCCATTCTATTAACTGTCTTTTAGTTTTAGCCAGTGTCTCTTTCACCATACAGAAACTCTTTAGTTTCATGTAATCCCATTTGTTTAAGTTTGATGCTATTGCCATTGGCATTCCAACATCAAAGACTTTTTTTGAGGTATAAGTGTTATAGTGTTCTGCCTATTTTCCCCTCAATGAACTTTATAGATTTGAGTGATTTCCAGGTCTTTAATCCATTTTGAGTTAATTTTTGTGTAGGATGTGAGGTATGGATTAATCTTTAGTTTCTTACAGGTGGTTATCCAGTTGTTCCAACACCATTTGATGAAGAGACTGTCAGACACTATTTCTGAAGGCAAAGTACTGCGAGGTTTCTCCCTAGTCTATTCACCTTGGTCACCTAGAATCTTTCCAGAATTTGGGGGTTCAGGGAGGGCTTCATTCTGGGAGTTTCCAAAGCACTGAGTTCCTGCCCCTTTACCTGGAGGAAACTGTTGTTACCAGGGCAGCTGGTGGCTTAAAGATGCAAACCCTGACCCCAGCCCAGCACAACTCATGTCAGAGTGCTCTTCAAGAAAGTTCTTAGGGGCCAGAGTGATAGCACAGTGAGTAGGTTGTTTGCCTTGCACATGGCTGACTCGGGTTTGATTCAGCATTCTATATGGTCTCCCAAGACTGCCAGGAGTGATTTCTGAGTGTAGAGACAAGGAACCCCTAAGCTTCTTTGGATTGGCCCCATTACCACCAAAAAGAAGAAGTTCTGTCTTGAGAGGTTAGCTGTGCATTTATGACCCAGGACTCTTGGTCTTTTTTGGGAAGAGAGAAAATTTATTTTCCTGTCTCCCAGGGTCCTGGGTCCCCATTACCCCAGGTAGGGACTGTGACCCGGCTTCCCAGCACCCCCTGAGCACAGAGTCAGGAGCAAGCCTTAAGCATGTGTGGCTTAGGTGTAGCCCAAAAATCAAAAACTAATCAGGAAGTCATTCCAACCACATTTAGTAGAACTAAAACAGCGTAAGTAAAATTTCTTTAAAATCAAGGTCAGATACTAGAAAGACTATATAGTAGGTAGGGCACAAACCTTGCACACAGTCAACTCAGGACAACTGCAACATGTGTCCCTTACTGAAAACTACAAAAGATAATAGGTAAAAGAATAAATCTGGGGCCAGAGAAATAGTATAACAGGTAGGGTGTTAGCCTTGCACACAGCTGACACAAGTTAATCTCATCACTCCATCCGGTCCCCAAAGCAACACCAGGAGTGACCCTAAGCACAGAGCCAAGACAGAACTTTAAGCACCACCAAGAGTGAGCCCCCAAAAAAGGACAAAGGGTGTCCAGAGTGACAGTTACAGGGGTTAAGGCTCTAGCACGTGGACAGCTCTAGATGGGTGACTAGCACCAAATATACAGTCCCCTCAGCACAACCAGAATAGCCCCTCCACACTGGCTGACTTTTCACCCAAATAATTATGTCAATCTGTCTGAAATTGTGGGGGCTTGGAGAGCCGGATCACACTCATCAGTGCCAGGGGGCCCATAGAATAAAAGTTTTATACAAAAGTATTCTGGGCATTTATCAGTGTCAATTCCTATGGAAGTGGTCATTAAGAAATGCTAATATGCCCCTAACTTTAGTCTTTCATTTCTCCCTAACCCTTTATTTTGTTCTTTTTGTTTGGTTTGGTTTGGTTTTTGACCATATCTGGAGGTGCTCAGGGGTTACTCATGATTCTCATATGCATCACACTCACAGCTCAGGGGACCACGCAGTGGTGAGATCATACTTAAGGATCCCCATGCATATGCTCCAGTTCTCTGAACCCTCTCTGAGTCCTCTAGAATCACTTGGGTATAGATACCTCTGATACTAGTTCTGTTTTCTGAAGCATACCAGCATGCATTAAACATACACGCATACACACATATACAAGCACACACACGCATATGCAAGCATATACACATGGACACACTCAGCTGCTAGGCTGACCAAAAGGCCCATAATGCCATCCTAGAGAAAGTCCAACATGCAGGACACAGCTCTGGCTTCATGCCTTGCAAAGGGGCAACCTGAACATGAGCTGGTTCATATGGTCACAGCAGTACATGGACCTACCTTCTGGGATTTGAACAGGATTCATCAGACAATGAGAAAACAATTCATACTCATGCCTGGCTGGCATGACTACCAGAGTTCTGACCCAGAAACAAGAACAGGAACTGAACGCCATTCACAGGTCACAATCCTCTCTGATGTGGGTCAGAAAGAGTCAAAGGGCCAGAACAAGAACACAGCAGAAAGGGCACTTGCCTTGCAATGTGGCCAACCCAGATTCACTATCTTGACATCCTTAAGCCAGCTAGGAGTGAACTCAAGCACAGAGCCAAGAGTAAGCCTGAGAATTGCCAGGTGTGGCCCAAAATAAAAAAATAAAATTTAGGGCCAGAGTAATAGCACAGCAGGTAGGGTGTATTGCCTCGAATGTGGCTGATCTGGGTTTGATCCCCAGAATTCCATATGGTCCTCCAAGTACCCCAATTAGAGCCATGATTAACCTCTGAACACCACAAGATATGGTCAAAAAAGAAAACAAAACAACAAAAAAGAAAATAACTATATTGAGAACTATCATAACAACGTGAATGAATGAGGGAAATAGAAAACCTGTCTAGAGTGCAGGTGCGCGGTGGGGAGGAAGGAAATTTGGGACATTGGTGATGGGAATGTTGCACTGGTGAAGGCAGGTGTTCTTTACATGACTGAAACCCAACTACAATCATGTTTGTAATCAAGGTTTTTAAATAAAGATATTAATTTAAAAAATAAAGAAAATAAATTTAGTGGCATGTTAAAATTTCCTAATTATTTCCACAGGAATTGACACTGATAAATACCTTTGTATAAATACCTTTGTATAAAACTTTAGTTCTAAGTCAATATATTCAGCTAAACAATTTTTTGTTCAACAGCTTCCCAGATACTCATGCCAAGGATTCATGGAATACAAATTTTAATAATTACACTCAATTCACTTTTAATCTTTATTAAAAATGAGGGAAACAGTAAAATAATTAATGTACAACTCTACAACATTTTGAACAGCTTTCTTATTCTTTTAAAGCTTTCTATTTAATTTTTCTACATGATCTATACTTACAAGGGCTCTAAACTGTCAAACCTAACCACAGACATGAAATTAGCAGCTTTATTGCACATGACCCCCAGGCACAGTCTGTTTGTTTAGTTCAGCCCATGCCATAAAGTGCTATTCAGAAGTGCGGAAAGAGCAAAGGTACTTACTGGCAAATGGACTAGAATTCTCCACAATATTTTCAACTCAAGTTGGGGCAGAAAAACTAATTTAGTATTAACAGCCTGAATAATAAATTCACATTAAAACATATAAACCCCTCCCTACCAAAGGGAAAAAACCAGCAAGACAGATTTAAGCATTTAATGAGTCTATGCTGACAATATCCCAAAATATTAAGTAGAATTAGTGCTAAAGGCAAAACGGTCTAATTTAGGAATACCCTACCTTTAAAAAAGGTGGGGAAGGAGTTCAAATAAAAAAGAACCCAGAGGCTGGAGTGGGTTGGGCATTTGCCTTGCACATGACCAACCCAGGTTCAATTCCTGGCATCCCAAATGGTCACCTGAGCACTGTGCCAGGAGTAATTCCTGAGTGCAAAGCCAGGAATAATTCCTGAGCACTACTGGGGATGGCCCAAAAACAAACAAAAATAAACCCAGACATAACATCTTTCTAAACAAAAGTAAAATCTTAGGAGCCAGAGCAATAGGTAGGTAGGGCATTTGCCTAGCACACTGCCAGCCCTGGCAGATCTTGAGTCTGCCAGGAGCAATTTCAGAGCACAGAGCCAGGAGTAATCTCTGAGCACTACCAGGTATGGCCCAAAACAAACAAGCAAACAAAAATCTAGGTAACATGTCCTTTAGATTTAAAACTGCTTACCTTTTTAAGGGGATACATCCCCATTAAAATTATTCCTAGATAATTTAATTTTTATCTTTACTTGCATATAATAAAAATTATCAAGAATAAACCAGAAGGAGGATTTGCCCTGTGAGCCACCAAATACTGTATAATCCTTAATGTTTCTAAAACCAGTTCACAAATCTTTCATTACACATGTAAACATAAACCAGGACAACTGCAATATTTGTGCCCCCAACTGAAAACTACAAGACAGAGCCTAGATTAAAAAAATAAATATGGGGACAGAGAGCTAGTAGAGTGGGTAGGGCACTTGCCTTGAACACAGCTGGGTCAATCCTGGCACCCCACATGGTCCCCAGAACCCCACCAGGAGTGAATGATCCCTGAGCACAGTCTAGTGTTGCCCAAACCCAAAATAATAAAAATATAACAAATAGATGTGTCTTCATTAATATTTATAATAAAATATTTGGGGCGTTTGTCTGGCAGGCATCCAATCCAGGTTCAATCCCAGCATCCCCTATGGTCCCCTGAACCTGCCAGGAGTGATTTCTGAGTGCAGAGCCAGGAGTAGCCCCTGAGCATCACAGAGCATGGCCCCAAAAAAAAGAAGAAGAAAAGAAATATTTCATTAATTAAGCTATTTTTCTGAAGAAAAAAAATAATAATACCTGGCAGAAGTGCATGTAGTTCTCTGAGTGCTGCTTCCTGTTAAGAAACCACATTTATGATAGGCAGGTGTGGGCACCCAGCCAAGAGGAATCTTCCAGTCACCTTAAGCAAATAATTTCTGGTCTCGAGAAACCCTAGCAGTATTCATTTGGCCAGCATTGTACTTGTCATTTAAAATGCATAATTTCCCTTTTAAATACGCTACCATATCTATGGCTTTGTGTGCATGTTAACATATCTCTGCTTTTGTCTTCCTATTCAAAACAAACATAAAACACAGTGCTCAGTACTAATTCTACAATAAGGCATTTCAAAGATAGTCTGAGGACAACAAACAATGATGCAAACATAAAAGACACATACAAAACACTCTATATCCCACCAAAGGCAGTGGCAACTCCAAAATGTCAGCTGGCAATGAGGGACTCAGTTTTCTGGGTCTAAAAGAAGACCCATCCATGCTCATTTCATCACCACTGAGTATTGAGAGGAAGACAGATACATGCCAGAGGTAAGGGGGCCCCTTGGGGTTTCTGCATTCCCACAAAAAAGCACACACAACAGACCAGGTGGAGGACAGATACTTAGATGATATGTAATCAGAGTAGCAAACATTAACACTGAGGCCTTATTCCGCTCGTTATTATTTTTTTTATCCTAAATCACATCCGATGCTTAATCTACACATCGTCTTGGTAGTCGAGGTACTTGGCTGTGATGGGTTCTTCGAGCTGGATTCCACCACTGCCCATGAGCGCGAAGGCAGGGTACATGGTGTGAGAACAGTCCAAGGAGCGCTCATACAGGCATCGCATGTGGTCCATGTCATAGAAACTCACCTGGCCCTGATCACAGTCCAGGCACACCCCAATGCTGCTGGGCATGGGCAGGACTCGGTTTTCCATCCCGTTCGAAGAAGTAGGTGACTTGGGTATGAAAAATTTCCTCATGCCTAGAGTGACCAAGGTGAAGGGCTGGGACGAATCGAAGCATGTCTCCTCACTCCCACTGTCGTGCCCACTGTCTTGTTCATACCTAAAACACAACAGGTGAGAGTCTGACCTGCACCATAGACATAGGCTCTCCAGGGCCCCACTAGCCCTCCCAAAAACCAGACTGATCCTCGCCTCTAAGATGTTGTACCAGGCTGGCTCACTGTGTTTTCATTTTCTCTTTCTCTTCCTCTTTTTCTTTCTTTCTTTCTTCCTCTTTTTCTTTCTTTCTTTCTTTCTTCCTTTCTCTTTGTTCTCCCTCCTCTTTCCCCATTTTTCTCCTCTCTCCTCTCTTTCCTCATTCCCTTTTCTCCCCTTTTCTCTACCCGTACCCCCCTTTCTTTTGGTTTTTGGGCAACACCTGGTAGTGCTCAGGGCTTTCTCCTGGCTCTGCACTCAAAGATCACTCCTGGCAGGCTCAGGAGACCATACAAATGCCAGGGATTGAACCCAGATTAGCTGTGAGCAAATGTCCTCCCCGCTGAGCTATCACTTCTCTCAATGATTGTTTAACCATATAGGTTTACGAAATTACAAAAACATTTCCAAAAAAGGAAACTAAGGTAGCACCAAGATCATTAAGTAGCATCCACTTGGACCCCATTTCCTCATGAACTGTTCCATCCTCGCTTTCCTGACTCCTCACCTTCAGCAGTCCTAGGATCAGAACCACAGACCTGAGAATGTCAATTCCAGAGCACTGAGGCTCAGACACTGGTGCTTGGCTTCACCTGGCTAACCAGTGGTATCAGTTGTTGGAGAGGCCCCAGGGTTTGGGGGCCACTGGGGCCTCACTTACCCCAGCATTGAACTCAGGGCTGGGGACATCTGGGACACAAGCTCTGGACTCCAGCTACCCTACATGGCCCTGATGCTTCCCTTGAAATGCTTGACCAGCTCTCCAGAAATGGGCGCTACCTGGGGCTGCTGGCATCCGAGGGCGAGCGGAACCACTCCTGCAGCTTCTCACTGGAGGCGACGCCCACCTTGACGAGGTAAGAGTAGGGCTCCACCCGGAAGGCCCAGAAATGCTTTCCCGAAGTGATGCCCACATCCCCCACGATGTAGTCCAAGGTGATGTACGAGCCCGCCTGGATGCGGTCAGCAGAGAGCAGGAGGTTGAAACCAGCGCGGCTCTCCACTCGGTCCCTCTTCAGGCTTAGGAGCAGGTGCTCACTGCTGTAGCCACACTTCTCGTCAAAAAGGAAGCTAAAAACTGTAGACAGAGCTAAAAATTAATCTGAGCTGCTGGGCGGGACTGCAGTTGTCAGACACAAATGTGCTTCTTCAAATAAAACGAACTAGGAAGGGGCCGGAGTGATAACACAGTGGGGAGGGCACTGACTTTGCACATGTGGCCACCCCGAGTTGGATCCCCAGCATACTAGATGGTCCCCTGTGCCCACTCTAAGCACAGAGCCTAGAGTAACCCATGAGTGTGGCCCCAAAACAAACAAAACAAAAATAAGTCAGTAATACCATTCTCGACTCTTAGACTGTTTATTCCTCCTGATAATGCTTTGGGGTTTTTTTTTTCTTTATCTTTTTTTTTTGGGGGGGGGGGTGGCACACTTAGCAGTGCTCAAGAATCCCTAGTTTGCAAAATAAATTTAAACACAAATTCCTTTACCCCTCCCCCTACACTTAGAGACTAAAGAAATGTCTAGATTTCTCTTCCACTTTTAGGCAGATATGGGAGAGGAAGTGAAGACAATCAAATATTTTGGATATGCAAACTCATCCAGAAGTGCTTTACTGGGTTTTAGTCAAATTCAAGGAAAAGAATGAAGCTAATCTTAAACATTTTACCTATAGGTTCAATTAGCTACAGTGCAAAGGAGAAACCAAAAGTGAAGAGCACAGTTTGGATTAGAAAAAGGGAAGGAAGGGCAGAGAGCACAAAATATGGGTACAGAAGTCACTAAAAATGGATGAGGAATCAGGATCTGAGAGGGGTTGGGCCTACACCTGGGTTCCACATGCCTTCGCCTGGCTTCCCAAACAAGTGCCCACTGTCCCCCTGACCTAGCTTCCACCTGGAAACCAGAAGCTCTCAGCATGCAAGGAAGCTGGCCCTGAGCCACAGCAGGCCTTGCAGATCTGGGAACAACCAAGCCAGAAAGAGCACAGAGGCACAATGTGGGTGACCCCACTAGTTCATGCAAAGTGAAATGTGAACTTTCAGAGACAGAGATAAGATAGTACAGCACCGAGGGTGTTTTCCTTGCACACAGCCAGTCCAGTTTCAATTTCCAGCATCCTACATAGTCAGTCCTCAGAACACCACCAGGAGACCGAACACCAGTTAGCTGTGCAAGGCAAGCACCCTACCACAGTGCTATCACTCAGCCCTGATTTTAGGGAGTTTTAGGGAGTGTTCCTAATACCTGAAGCTGGAGGAGTGTGGAGAATCAGCTCACGGCTATTGGGGCTGCAGACGGAACCCTTGTATGCTCTGACCCTGAAAGCATAGCTACAGTTGTTTTCAAGATCGGAGATAACTTTACTGGTTCCGAGCACTTCTACCTCGTTCCAAGACAGTATTTCCTCATCTCGGGTGATCTTCCGGTACTCCAAGACATAGTTATCTGCCTTATCCTTCTCTTGATGGTCCCAACTTATCAGAGCATTGTTGTACATTTTGCTCTGTTCCTCGTTGATCTCTGGAACATCTATGCCTGAAAAAAAAATATTCACCAAGAGAAAACAATGTTAAAATATGGTTACTGCAGAACCTCAATCTGTTCCTCTAAGAATCGTGATGTTTTAACAATACCTGACAGCTGTTGTGCTGTCCAGGAATTTTTCTAGAACATCTTGTATAAGGGAAAAAAAAAGCCTGCTATGTGCAACAATGCAGATGAATGCTGAGGACCATGCTGGTAGTGGCGTGAATCAGGCAAAAAAATAGACTCATTGTGTGAGTCCACCTAGATGCAGGATCTAAAATAGCCAGTCTTAGAAACTGGAATTGTGGGTTCCAGGGCTTGTGGGTGAAGGGGAAAGGAGACAGGCATTATCAAGGAATAAAACACCAACTAAGCAGGAAGAACAAGCTCTAGAGACGGACAGTACAAAGGCATTTTGGGTGGACCAGGATGCAAAAGAGCAGAGCAGGTGCTATGTGTGATGGCAGAAGGTGAATGTGGAAGACTAGAGAAGGGAATGTCGTGCTGGACCCATATGAGTCCAAGTTAGAGCATTAGCAACACACACACATATTTACATCAGAACAGAGAACGAAGTCGCTCTGCTTCTCCTGATGCCCATCTCCTAACAGTGAGTCTATGAATCTGTAAATGGTATGTTTGAGCACAGCACCATCATGAAATCTGACAGTTCTGCAAAAAACACATAGCTTTCATGCAAAAAGACAAGGAGCCTGTTTTGTTTGTGGCTAACTCCAGCTCAATCTCCAGCCCTGTTGGATGCAAGGCTCCAACTAGTTACATAATCATTTATAGAGAAAAGATTTCTTTCTTATATATAATATGCAGTGTATGCTCATATATGTATATGTATATATATGTACATATATATATATACTTTTTTATGTAAACTTGAAAAATGAGCCTATCCACCAACTAGAAGCTGAGAGCAGCACTCATCTGACTTCCTGTTTGGCTGGTTCTGCTCCTGCTGGTATAGTCTAGTTGACCCACCCCAGCCTCCTCTTCTTACCAAACTGTTTAGGGGGAAGGAGGAACTTAACTCATAAAGAAACTGGCTCAGTTTTAAAAAAATTCTGCAGTGATAAACACAGCAGAGATGGCATTTGCCTTGCAGTCAACCTGGGTTCAATTTCTGGCATTTCCTATCGTCCCCCAGCTAGCCAGGAGTAATTCTTGAGCTCAAAGTAAGTCTTGTGTGGTCATGTGTGGCCAAAAAAAAAACAGCATCAGAATACTTTCCAGAACATCCGAAGGACCAGTGCTTATGGAACATCTCTGTCAACGTAACCTCTAAATAAAAACAGAGGCTGTAAAGGCAAATAAGCAGAAGCCTGAACGGGATTCCAGTGTTGATCAAAAAGGAAGTGATGTCACAGTACTCCCTGATCATTTTCAGCTTTCATCCATCAAAAGTTTTTTGGCTGAGTCCAACTAATCAGACTCAAAGGGAAGTTTGCTCAGTCACCAGGGGAGAAATCTGAGGCAGAGAAACAAGGTGGGCAGAGAAAAGCTCCTCGGTCCTGAGCAACTAGAACTTGAACAAAAGCCCAAGTGGTGAATGAACTGTGTCTCCCCACAACTCCATCAGGATCCCTCATTCCCCACTTCTGAGTGTGACTACTGGAGGGGCACAAGGTCTCAAGTTCCAAAGGGAAGAGAGAAAACATACAAAGTTACAGCAGCACAAACAGGTAATGAGTACTGCCAGCAGCTGAGATGGCAGCTCTGGAACCTGTGAAGATATCAGCAGAAAAAAAAAAAAAGC
>PVKC010048476.1:0-10920 GCA_004027635.1 Crocidura indochinensis | reverse complement strand
ATCCATAGCCATTCTGGACATTGAACCATTTAGCAGTGCCTAGGATTTGGTTTGCCAGCATTGGCTTTGTCCACTTGACTCTGGGCTTGGGGCACAGGAATATCTCTGGTTGAGCCATTTTCAGGCTCTGAGTTTACAGAGGCAATAATTAGCTCATTATCCTCGAACGATGTGGCTCTCTCTGACAGTAATGAAAGATAAATCATCAGCCCTAGGAAGGACTTTAGATAGAGAACTCATCAACACTGGGAAGGCACTCTTCTCCTTTTGTGGAATGTGTGCAGAAGAATTTCTTGGGAGCCTGGCACATACAGTCTAAAGTGAGAAATACAGATAGATAGACCAGAGCAACATGAAGCCATTCAGAACAGGGTCCATGTTCACCCATGTTCCAGTGAAAGACACAGCACATTCAGTCCAGCTTGAGGGAGCTGTCATTATTCACCAGAGAATCAAGTCACTCCATTATTGGGGTCTTCTCTAGTCTCTGGGTCACTGTTTGGGCACCAGTTGAAAAATATAACCCATGAGATGTGAGATCAACCCCAAGCACCATATCTTTAACCCCAGGTGGGTGGGTCAGAAGCAGAAGGGTAACTGCAAAAGACTAATAAACTAAACCAACCAAGAGAGTCAAAGTGTCAGTGACTTTTTGTGGCTTCTCTTTTGTTGTGTTTACCTCAAGCACCAAGCCACACTGACTTTTCTTTATTATCCCAAAACAAAATCCACCACCGTGGGGCAGGGCAGAGTGATCTAGATGGGCTTTTTACAAATCAAAAGAGAGATTTAACAGAAAGAGGAAGATGAAAGAACAGCTTGGTTAATAGAATAGCAAATAACAAATAATTCCCTAGGTTAAGGACCTCTACCTCTACTTCACTGCCACCTGTGGGACAGGATTGCTGGTGATTTCTTGCTCTTCTTGTAGATGAGGGGAGCCCTGAATCTTTCTCTGTGAGCTTCCATCATCCTTCAGGCAAAAGAGAAAGGGAGGCCCTTTCCAGGCATGTTGTCATCCATGGAGTGAATCCATTTGTACAACTCATTGTAAAGTCCATTTCCACCACCTCACCTGATTTATTGGCTTAAATTACAAATATAAAAATGCCACTTTAATTTACCATCGCAGAGTGGCATAGTACCTTTTAATGTATTTTATAGATACTAAGCACATGTCCCCTGAAGCAGTAACACTTTAATATTATTGTCATTTTGGTGGAATATTTGTTTCTGAAGTATAAAGGGAGTCCAGAAATCATAAAGAGCTTTCACAAGACAATTAAAATAATGTTTATTGGAACAATGCATATTTTGTTCCTATGTATAGAAATGCCCCTTAGGGCCAACACTATATATGAGCCCTTTGTCCCTGCTTTAGTGGCTGTATTTTGGCTGTGTATTTTAATTTCTCCTTAAAGCATTTCCTCTCGTCAGCTGTAACCTCTAACCAGTGAGTGACTGAAAATAGTAAACCTAGGCTTATTTTGACTATGTTTAGCAGTAGTGAACCTGAAATTGTGTAAAGGACTAAATATTAGAATGCATCCTGGCACAAATGCAATGGCAATTGACACTAGGCTCTAAAACATGCCCCATATGCCATATTTCCAACCTCAGGAGAGTGGGTCTGAAGCGAGATCAATCAGGCTGAGGGTGGAACATGTCTAATATGGCAATCTTCTACCTCATATTGAGAGTTCTGCCTGCCCAACTGTCCTTTCTATTGAATACAGAGACCACATCTGGGTGAGTGAATAAGAACAGAAGGCCTATCCTGAGCCAGTCCTTTCCAGGTTTGATTTTCACCCAAAACAAAGATTTCCTACTTATCATATTTTACAGCAGAATTGTAAGTTAGCTAAAGAAGAAAAATGGCATCTCATGGCTAAAATAGTCTGAAATTAACAATGAGCAAAATGATCCTAATAAAATGAAATGATTCATATTACTTACCACACTATACATTTAGTTTGGGAGAAATGCATTAAAATATCACATTAGAATTCCTTGGCAAGGAACTGCATAGTGGACAGTGTAAGAAGATGTCCCCAGAAATTCTAGTGTGGCAGCGAAGTAAAATTTACCCAAACCTCAACTGTAAAACATGGCTGGAAAGAGAATTAATGAGAGACTGTTATTGTGTGCCTGAGAAATATGCTTTATTCAAATCAACTTAAACTAACGACCTGTTTCCTGGAAGAGCAGCAGGAAGGTTAACGTGCAGTCTGCCTGTCCGTGAGCACGCAAAGTCTAAGATGAGCCCTAAGCCGTGTTGTCTCCATGCTAACAGCCCTGGAGATGGCAAGCCTGGGCCTCTGAGAAACTGAGAGGCAAGAAAGTTCCTACTTCCCTTTTCCAACTGCCTACCTCTGTACTTCTCCACAGCTACCTGTTGACACGCAAATCTGTCCCTACCCCTATTTTCCTGTCAGAAGTATGCATGAAGCTGCCCTGCTCTAATCCTATTGTCCTGTGACCCTGGGTGAACCACGTCATCTTTCTGATCTCAGTTTCCTTATTTGTCAAGTAAAGGGCTTCGAATTAAGATGTCCCTTCAGTTCACTTCTGCATTGTGGTATTCAGGTCCATCTCTCCCTGCCAAGGGCTTTCAGTTGGTTTGATTTTGGTTTCCTCTTTGGAGCCCATCCATTGGGCACACAGCCCAGAATGATCAGGCCAACATTCCAAGTAGAACAGGCACCTTTTTGGAAGTCAATGGTGAAGCTCTGAAATTGTCTATTTTTGCATCCTTGGGAGAAAATAGGTCTTCCACACATGCTTGTAAAATGATTGTGCAATTCCTCAAGCAAATGGGACTCCACATGGCCTATCTCTGCCTCGCTATTTTATTCAGAGCAACACTGTGTACCCACAATAAAATCAAAACAACTGCAATCATTTTGCTTGTCTCTTGAGAAACCTTGGAGGAGTGAGGTCTAATTCTGAATCCTCATATATTTTCCTTAAAACTCCTGTCCTCCTGTTCCTACTCCCTTCCATGGGTTACTGTTTACAGCTTTCTGTTTTATAATACTCACTCTCAAATCTCTACATTAGCCAGGGCCTCCTCCGCTCACTCTATCCTTTGTATTTTTCATCCTTCCCTCCCTTCCTTTTTTTTTTATCTCACTCTCTCTCTCACTCGCACTTTCTCTTATCTCCTAGTTCTACAACATAAAAGTAAAGAGTTTAAATACTAATTTCTTTTTTTTAATTTTTATTGTGACAAAGTTACAAATCTTTCACAGTAATATTAAGGTACATAAGGATAATGAATAAGGAGAATTCCCACTACCAGTGTTGTCCTCCTCCACCCATCCCTTTTCCTAGCATGCGTCCCACTTCTCCCTCCTTTACCCCAAAGGATGCTAGTATAATTGGCCCTCACTTGTACAGCTTGTTGTAGATTGTATATCAATTCTGTTGTCATTGATTTTGGATTTGGTGTTCAAGTCTGATCATTTTTTATTTCCACTAAATGTTCATATGACTGTCTAGTCCTGGTACCATCCATTTTTCCCCTTCAAATTATGAAGCTGAGCAAGATGATTATAGTAATATGGTTCTGTTGGAAGTATAAAAAATGAAAAGGGGAAGAAAAAAGGCTAGAAGGATTCATCTAGGTGTTATAAATATGAATTTAGAAGAAAAGATACAAAGGGGAAAAAGATAAATATTAATTTCTTACAGGCATGGAGGATTAAATGATTGACAATACAAATCAGTTTCTTGGACTCTGAGCTGATGAGAGTAAGGATGCAAGGGAGAACTATAAAAAGCAAAGTTTGGGGAACCTTATTTATTATCTTTTCTAAATATATGAATGAATGAATGCATCATCATCTTGGCAGTTTCAATTTTACTCCCCACACATCAACAGTTTTATAGGAGCTACCAATATGCTCTCATTTCTAAAGAAGTCGACCTCTAAATAGAACTCTTAAGATGATAATTCTGAATTCTTCATTGCTCTAAACTTCAGAGATTTATGAACTGGGCTGGCCAGGAAAGGATAACTCTTGATAGAATGAGAAGCATTAAGGAGCTTGGAGAAGGTTTAGCATAGCATTAGTTTCAGCCCTTTTTTTATGAAGATAAGATGATTGAGATTCTCATGAAGTTTCATTCAAAAATAACAGAACATAAATATGTGGACTAGAAGTAACATCAGGACATTGATGGAGGGTGTTGGAGAGAAGTGTGAGATGCACTTATGGTACATCATAACCAGAATATTAATGCAATTATGATCACATTAGCTTAACTACAACAATAATAAAAATAAGTAAATAATACAACATCAATGAAGCAAAAGTTAGGCCCATTGCAAGCACCCAATGCTAGTTGTTATAATTAGCACTATTTTAATTTTTTATTAAATTAGCACTATTTTAATTTTTAATGTCATGATTCTCTAATGAACTTGAACCCCTGGACATTATCTGACTCACACTGGGTGCTTCCAGGGGAATGAGGTATAAGGAAAACATCCCAGGCAGCTGGAGTATTTCATGTTTGACCCTATCTGGAAGTGAGGAGGTCTCCTTAGGGGCTAGCTTGAAAAGCAAGTCATCAATTTTAATTGGGAAGAGAACAATAAATGAAATTATTTCCTCTTACTCAAGAGGAAGTAAAAATTTAACATGAAGTTTGTACCGAGTGTTTCCTGACTCACCTGTGGGGAAGTGATAAGAAAAACTTTCTTAGCTGGTAACAGATACCCCAACTCTACAAGGCCAGGAAGGCAGAGTCTCAGGCACAGAGATAAACCAACCTCTTTCTTGCTGCTTTTAGGACCATCTTTATTGCCTGTGCTGGAGCAGTGAAAGTGAGTTGCAAACAATAGTGATCAGGAGGACTGAGTTCCATTTTCCAGGTTCAAGGCCAGCTGAACTGCGTGACTGCAGAAATTGTTCCAGTAGTTTCTTGGCTTTCAGCTGACTTCTCTGTTTGCTCTTCTGCTAGGACTGCTAGTAAATGTTCCTCCTTTGTTTATTTGTTTGTCAGCAGGTACGTGAGATTATGGTGACTGTCTGCCAAGTTCTAGCCTGAAGGACTCTGCAGGGAAAGGGGTCACCCTATAACCCCTGACCCATCCACAAAGTTTGGACATGCTCTTTCCTCATTCCAACCCAAATAAACTAAAAAGGGAAAAAAAACATACAAATAAGGTAGGCAGCAAAGACCAAGAGATAGACAACTGGGAAATCAGAACTGCTGAAAAAAAATCTGGGTTGAGATCAGCTGGACAGAGCCCAGTCTCATACCTCAGTGGGTAGCCAAGGAGGGTTGACATTGCCTTCTCTTTGTTATCTTCCAGAGCCAGAGAGGTTCCTGGAGATGATCAGTTCTTCTCCCCACCTAAGGAAAACTCTGGGATTTGCCTCTTCTTGTAAATGCAGAGTTGTAAAGAGTCTTAAAGAACTTGGCTAAAAACCCATTATTGCCCCCTTCTTGACATATCAAATCTCTAGGATCAGGAGACAATGGAGCCCCACAAAGTAAACATGGGCTTTGTAATCAGCAATTTGGCTAGCTATCCCTATTCACAAGTTATTTGTGAACTATGGCACCTGATTTCACGTATCTTATCTCCTCTTAAATTATAAAATGTTTTTATATTTTATTTAATTCTTATATTTAACTAAATATTATTTAATTAAAATAGTAAAATGCTTTTTAAATCATTGAAATGACAAAGAAAATGATGCATAAGAGGAAGGAGCAGTGTGCTACAGAAACATTGTAAAAACTAAATCTGCTATAAAAGATGGCAAGTACTTGGCACAAAGCCTGGCCCAAATAAATCATTAATACAAATTACCTCTTGATCACCAGTTAATAAACGAACCTTTGGTGATAGGTCCTTCACCTGGAAGGCCTAAATAATTACAGAGGACTTTTCACTATGCTTCCTATCTGATCTTCTAGAAAGGAAGCAAACCTAACAACTTATTATGATATAGTGAATTGTGTGAAACTGTTATTCACTAAAAAACAAGATTGCTACTCTGGGAGGTATCTGCTTGCTATTTGAAATTACAAGATTAATATGACCGATGTCATAGGAATAAGCATCCAGATTCAGAATAACAAGAAATATCCCTTGACTTTTATTAGTCACTTAACCAAATAACTAATTGTACCTGAAATTTTCAGCAGATGAACAAGAATTAGAATCTCAGACCTAAATTTTATCTCTTTTACGGATTCTTTATAGTGAATTTTGTGCTTTCAATTCTAAACCAATCCAAGTCTAATATACAAGAAGCTAAAACACAAACCTGAAACAAATGTGATTTGAAGCCTTAATTCTCTCCGAAGCAAATTGTTGGAAAGGTATTTGATACCCAACTTCATGGAATTAAAGACTATTTCATGGAGGATAAAATTAGACTTTTATACTCGCTCATCCATAGAATACTCTATTTTAGACTGTGTGCAATATGTGGGTGGTAAAATATCGAATTAGTAAGTGGATAATATTTCTGGACTCAAGGAATCTTCAATGTGTTTAGGGATATAAACCCATCTAGCTAAGGGGCATTATTTGAAAAAAAAATGGAATAAATGTGGAAGCTAAGGGAATGGAAATGCCCTCTAGCAAAGGTCATTAGAATGGGCTTGAAAAATACATGGAATCACTTTTGAACTGTTTTATTAAAAATAAGTGAAGTTTGTTATGTGGACAGTAGAAAAAATGGAATTTCAGAAAGAGAGAATATAAAAGTTTAAAGTGCAATACATACCCAAGACATAGCAATGATAAGTAAAGCTTATCCTATGTATATAACCTTAAAAGGACTTGAAATCTGGTTTCTGGAAACTACTTTGAGTTTTAACTGGCATGCAATAAATAAAACCGATGTAAAATATACAAGGGAAGTTAGTTCCAGTCAGAGTAAAAATTTATTTTGAGACAAAAACACTTGAACATGGGGCTGGAGAGCTAGCATGGAGTTAAGGTGTTTGCCTTGCATGCAGAAGTGTGATTATAAAGTTCACTAATGAGTTTCAGTCTCATGATATTATACCATCCTTCACCCATGAATGTTTCCCACCACCAATGTCACTGTTTTCCCTACCAACCTCCACCCTGCCTACTTCTGGAGCAGGCATTTTGCCTCTCTCTCTCTCTCTCTCTCTCTCTCTCACTCTCACTCTCTCACTCACTCTCTTTCTCTCTCTCTCTCACTCTCACTCTCTCACTCACTCTCTTTCTCTCTCTCTATCTTCCTCTCTCTTCACATTTGCAGTTCATTTATTTTTGTATTAATATATATATTTTAATATAGATCTTTATTTAAGCATCATGATTACAAACATGTTTGTAGTTGGGTTTCCGTTATAACCCCATCACCAGTGTAACATTCCCATCACCAATGTCCCAAATCTCCCTCCTCCCCATTTTAACCCCTCCCCCTGCCGCCTGCCTGTACTCAAGACAGGCTTTCTACTTTCCTCCTTCATTCACATTGTTATGATAGTTATCAGTGTAGCTATTTCTCTAACTGCACTCACCACTCTTTGTGGTGAGCTTCACGTTGTGAGCTGGACCTCCAGCCCTCATCTCTTTAGTCTCTGAGAGTTATTGCAAAAATGTCTTTTATTTTTCTTAAAACCCATAGATGAATGAGACTATTCTGCACCTATCTTTCTCCCTCTGACTTATTTCACTCAGAATAATAGATTCCATGTACATCCACGTATAGGAAAATTTTATGACTTACCCCTCTCTCTTTCCTTTTTTCCCCTATGTAAACACCTTGGTTTTCACTATTGCTAATGAAGGGATTCCATACATATCACTTTATCTCCATCTAACACCCAGTTATTGGTCCAAGTGATCAGTTCCAATTATAGTCATATGTCATAGTGTAGACCAATTTTATGGAGGGCTGGGGGAGGGCATACCCATCAGGGATCATTCCTGGCATACTGCAGAGTTAATATGGTTAATTGTATGTAAGTATGAATCTTAAACCTAGTACAATCCCTCTTAGACTTAGTACATCATTTATTAACAAATTCAATGAGCAAAGATGAAATATCCTGTAAAGCTTCTCAGACTTCCTTAGTCCTCTATATAAATGTTTATCATGTTTTTGAAGGTATGTTGGAAATACAATAGCAAGCACACCAAAAAAAATGCCATTCTAAGGTGGAGGGCTTTTTATTTGTCTTGAAATGAGATGCTATACTTTTAATCACTAAAATTTTTTAAAGCTCATATTCATTTGATCTTTAAAAATTTCTGCTATATTTTTAAAATTCAAATCAGTATATAAAGAAGGAAATAAAGTTTTCTATACATATTGCAATACACATTTATTCTGTTTAGCTCTTTTAAATAATATACATATATATGGACCTTTGAATGATTTTTTTTTCATAATGAATAAAGTGTTCTTATAGTTTTCTGTCATGATTGTGTCTTCTCAGTTTTCATCTCATCTCCTCCATACTAAAGTTATTTTACAAACTATTTGGTAAGTAGAGTCAGGGTTCACTAAGAACACATAAGTCTCTTTTCTCCCATTAAACTACTAACTCACTGCTTCATTCTGTCCTTTGGATTACTCCAGTTCTCTTTTCATAAATGTTGTAGCCATCAGAAGTAGCATATACATTTCCTAGATGTTTTTTTTTACAATCATCATAAAGCCATATGATTAAAACCTTTCTTTCTGTATTATTGTCCCCAAGCCAGCTAATAAGATCTTGGCCTTTGACTCATAAACCACCTTCTCAAACCAATGAGCTATTGCTAACAGTTTAAAAATTCAAAACATGGGCTGAGGACCTTGCCCTCCTTGAAAACTTTTTAGTCAGGTATCTGTCATGGCCTGAGGACCTTGCCCTTCACTTGAGTTGTCCTGAAAACTTTTGAGTCAGGTATCTGACACATTCCTTAGGGCCATCCCAGTTAAAGATGAGGAGGAGAAATCCTAAAAGGTTATCACACACCCACTCTTTGAATAACACATACCTTCACTCATTCCTTAAGTAAATATTGTGCTCCAGCTACAGGGATGAATAAGGCAGTTCCTGTCCCACTGAATGTTCTGCCCTTGTAGAATTTTCCAGAGTTGCTACCGAGTAGACCTACCTCATGAAAAAAGACCTCATGGGGTGACATCATGGGAATAGGCCTCATCTTATTCAATTTACTCAACAAATATTTGTTAAGCTCCTACTATTTGCCAAGAACTATGCTGGTATACAAGACCTCAAGGAACTGGCAACAGAGTGGAAGACAGATAAATAAATAGGTGGCTACCCTGAGGTGTGATAGAGTTAAAATGGGCATAAGCTCAGACTATACATGGAGTGAATTTCTAGATTATTTATTCTCAACTATCAAAAACTTACCAACTGCATGAACTAAAGGATTTATTTTATAGTCAAAGCGAAAGTAATATCAGTTGCGATCTAGTTCCCCTGAGATGCCAGAGTTGCTCTAAACTCCCTTAAGATGGTCTTTTTAGGGTACAGAGGGAGTTAATTGAGTTGATGAGTAAATAGATGAATAACTAGAATTAAGGAATGGATGGATGATTTGATCCCTCCAACCAGGAACTTTAGCAGTTTCCTGGCTTTACAGCAGTCAACGCCAAGAGCAACAGCCTGAGAAGAGACATCACCAGCCATGCAGGAAAGATATTTCTTTTCCTTTTATCCCACTGACCCACATCCAGGGGCCCCACTGATGTTTGTTTTGGTTTCTCTGCTCTGAAGCCTAGGGCAGCTCTTGTGTGGTGGACTGTTTAGTAGAAAAATCATATAATGGACGAATTAGCAAGCTTTTCAAGGGGCCACCTGAGAGGGCAGGAAACCTTCAGCCTCCCCCCCCCCCACACACACACAAATGGGGAGCAGGCTTTATTGTTTAGCCCAGAGTCACAAGCATCCAAACCCTGATAGTTCTCTGATAAAATCTTGGAATAATCTCGGCTCCCTCTGTGAATTTTTGTACTCGGGAAGGAAGAAAAAGAACATGAAATATAACTTAATACACTTAAGAAGAATTCCAAGAATTTTCATTGGAGAAAATTAAAATAAGGTTTTGATCTTTTTTTTTCCTATTTTTTATGACCCACCTGCTTCTGAATAGTGGGCTCTGAATAGTGAAAAGCTGGTTATAGCACTGATCCTTGCTTTCTCATGCTCCTCCCTAACTATGCTCAGTTTTTTTTACCCATCAACTAACATCAAACTTGCTGCAGTCTCCAGTGGGGATTTAATATTGATCTCTCCCCCACAAAAGTTGATTGCTTATGTCTCATTCACCTTAACCCCAAAAGATGTCATTCTAACATAGGGTAAATCTGGATGAATGACAACAGTCGTCATATTTCAACTGAGTTAAGAGACTGCATCAGACCCTTGTATTAACACTCTGTGTCTTTTCATTATGCCTATTTTCCTTTCATAATTTTACTCATTCCCTTAACTCTAAAATGTTGGGCATATATAAAATGTAATGTTAAAACTCTTACATTTTCCCCTTTCCTCCGGGTCTCCTGGTGGGATCCTTGGAGGAGCTTATGGGTCACCCTGGGTTTTCCCCACTTTCTGGCCGGCTCCAGAGCCTGGCTGGCTCAGGGGTGGGGCTGAATCTTCCTTCCTTGGGGCCTGGGAGACCCACCCTCTCCCTTCCTGGGGTCGGGACTCTAGGCCGACTCGGGCCTGGGCCTCTGGCAGACCTCCGTATGTGTCGGGGCCCTCTAAGCCCGCTCAGGGTAGGTGGGTAGGGACTGGGTCCCCCTGTCCTCCTCTCCCCTTTCCTCCGGGTCTCCTGGTGGGATCCTTGGAGGAGCTTATGGGGCACCCTGGGTTTTCCCCACTTGCAGGCCGGCTCTTTCCTTCCTGGGAACAGGAGTCTAGGCCAGCAAGTGTCTTCTCAGACCTCCGTAC
>PVKC010048475.1:0-10906 GCA_004027635.1 Crocidura indochinensis | reverse complement strand
AAAGAAAGAAAGAAAGAAAGAAAGAAAGAAAGAAAGAAAGAAAGAAAGAAAGAAAGAAGGAAGGAAGGAAGGAAGGAAGGAAGGAAGGAAGAAAGAAAGAAAGAAAGAAAGAAAGAAAGAAAGAAAGAAAGAAAGAAAGAAAGAAAGAAAGAAAGAAAGAAAGAAAGAAAGAAAGAAAGAAAGAAAGAAAGAAAGAAAGGAAGAAAGAAAGAAAAGATTGATTTGCAGAAAGACTGCACCCTTTAAATTATTACAAGTTTGAAATTATTACAAGCTGCAGTGGCTGTTAAGATCAAATTAAATCTCTCAACACTTAGTAAACAGCCCTGGAAAGTCTGTCTTTTGCCTATTCCTCCAACATCATTTTACAATCAATCTTTCTTTTGCTGTATCCCAGCCACAGTGCAGTTTATTTGAGGTTCCTGGAACAAGCTCATATACTGCCCTGCATAGTCTTCTCTCTTTACCCTACATTATCCAACCCCCATCATCAACTCCACCTCGATCCCTTATGCTTGCTTATCTCAGGCCTCAGTCAAAGGGTTGTTTTTACAGGTAGGTGAAATCTCAAAGGGAGTTAAATCATAGACTCCCTACATATACACAACCTCATTATGTTTTCTGACTATACATATGATCTATCTTTGCTGCTTTTATTCTAGACACAATGGGCAAATAGCACATTGCCTTGCACACAGCCAACCAAATACCCAAAACCCCACATAGACTTCCAGATTCTGCCAGGAGTAATCCCTGAGTTCAATCAGGAGCACCTTGACTCAGTTCAGGCTCTGAGCACCAGTGGTGAGGCTCAAAAACGAGTATCATGAAACTGTTTAAAGGACTAAATGAAGTGTGATTGGTACAGACAGATACAAGGCACTGAAAAAAAAATCAAAGGAAATGTAAACAATTCTCACATTTCCCATCAAAGTTTGATCTTCAATGAAAGAGATGAATAAAAGAGTTCTGCTTCTAACCATAACTAGGAGAGGACCTCAAGAGAAGTTAAAATTATTATACACACAAAGGACATGGCCAGACAGTGGTACAGTTTTTGAAATGTATAAAAGTTCTTGGCTGAAGGGATGAATTAAAAGTGACTTGGCAGGTCTATCGCTTCCTGAAGGAAGAAGTATCTCTTCAATCAAAGGCTCTGTCTACTTGCTACTATGTACACATATGCACACATACAACCTGTGAGGTTATGTTTACTCCAAAGGGTTGAGTTTTTATAATTTGCTAAAAGGAACCACATGATCCAGATTTTAACAAACTAATTGGCCCCAAGATACCAGGGCTGATCTAGAATTAAGTTGTGAGGAACAAACCCTCTGTCAGTTAATTTCTAGTCACTTCTATTTACAAATGTAATCACTTGAATGCTATTTGTTATAACTTATTATATCAGGCTGCCCAGCAGGATAACTGACTACTTATCACAGATGAATTTGACCTAAATTCATTTTGAGAAGGCTGGAATACTAGAGTTGCCCAGTTCGGTGACACACTAACCCTTTAAGATGATACCTAAAATTCAAACAAAATAATCCATTTGCAACCTATATATTTCAGGGAGTTTAGATGATAATTTGGTAACCAGAAATGGAGACTATAACAAAGTAATCTCACTGGGGAAGTGAAGATTTCAAATGAGATTGTTCCTAATGCCCTGTCACTATACCTCACCTCTTTAAGACAGCTATAAATTTTTCTATTAGCTTATCTTTATTTTATATTTTAGCCTTTGTTTTTATGCTTGTTTTTGGTTTTGAACCACCCCTGGGATTAACCCAGGGGTTACTTCTGGCTCTGCACTCAAGAATTACTCTTAATAGACTTGGTGAAAATTATAGGATGCCAGAGATCAAACACAGGCCATTGAGTGCAAGTTAAGTACCCCACCTGCTGTGCTATTGCTCGAGTCCCTTTTCATTTTCCTAAAACTCAGTTCCCTGCCCTCCAAAGTCATTACATTTTATTTATTTACTAAAAAAATGCATCTGATTTGTTAAAATAACTCCAACCTTTTAACTTCTTACACCTAAACTCTCTTATATCAAAATGGTTTGATAACAACTGTCCAACTTCGCCCAAAAAGAATGAAAATTATGTGATATAAATGACAATGTCTAATTACCCACAGATAGATCAATTTTTTCCTTATACCTTATTGTATTCATCTACTTCCCTCAAACATTTCTTACATATCAAAGTCTAATTTTAAAGTATTTGGGGATACTCACAACTTAAGGGAAAATATTAGGGTTAAGAATTTTTGACAAAAAAGGGTAAATATTACCCATGGTTTACAGAAAAATTTCATACACATTGGGATGTTGATACTGATAATAAGTATGGCAATTATTACACTACTACTTTGTTGGATATTTTGTGGGTGTCACTTAAATATGCGTCTCATCTGATGCTCATAAACATCCTCATGCTATGTTGTTGGAATATTATTACCTAAAATGACAGATGAATAAGCAAACATGCAGTAAAATGTATCTTGGACAATGAATTGTCCAAGGTTATGCAGTTAATTGATCTGGGCCAAAGGCTGGGTATTCTGAAAGATTTTACTCTTGACTCTGTTCATATCTTATAGCTCTGCATAATTCAAGGGCTTGTAGTCTGCAGAAATGCAAGCAACTTTCTCTGAGTATTCAGAGCCTCAAATCTTTAAAATTATAAAACCAAGGTCTACAACTCATAAAATTCTACATAATAGGAAGCTACCGACATCTGCACAACAGAAAGGCAATAAGTGCAGTATTACTGTGATAAAAAAAATAAAATGCTAAAAAAATAAAAATAAATAAAATGCTAATCATACCAACTGATATATAATGATCCAATTCTGCATTAATATCTATAATTTAAGAATAGTCTTATTATCTATATTGCACACTACCATAATCTTTGTATTTTTCCAACAAACAATTAAAAATACCCTAAATCAATTTTAGGGGACGATCACTTAAATATATAATGGCGAAAAGATCTATATAGCTCTGGAGTCAATAGCCAAGAGAGCAGTTTTAAAACCTCAACTAGGAGACTACTTTAAACAGTGGTAGACTTCTGCTAATAAAATTCCAGGAGAAAAATTCCAATATAAATTTTCCATCTACCCTTCCCTCAAAATATCTGGATGGGTAGGTTATTCAAACATAGTCTACTGCCTGAAGAAAATCTTGTACTGTGAATTAATTCCCCCAAAATGTTCCCAGATATGAAAGGTGAAACATGGTCTCAAAATCTCTGTATTAATTGGTGGGGTCATCTTTCATTTAGTATAGAAATATCCTTGGATGAATGCCCACAAATGGGCACCCTTCTTCCTATGATTTCTTTCCCCTTTTATTATAGTCCATTTTCCTCTAGTGTCCTAAAGTTGTTTAGAACTTGCATCCTTGGTCTTATCCATAGTGATCCTCATTCTAGCCACTGTTCTGGGAAAAGGGAAATTATAGAAGCTTTACATTTTTTGTAAAGTCTTCTATGATCTTTTAGACTCTTCTATATTTAGAAGATCAGTAAGACTTTCTCATGGAAGTACAGGTGGTTTCTTATAACAGTCTATGATGACTTTAGTAAGTCATGCATTATTAAACTGAAAGTTTTCTTTTCTACCTAGAGTAAGTAAAGTAGTAGGATGAAGTATGTATGGAGGACAAGGGGAAAAAAGTGACCTGTCAAAGATACCTAAAGGCTCTATAGATATATCATCTTTCAATTTATTGTTTTCAATTTTTTACATTAAATAGTTGAAATTTTCTACTCCCATCTTTCATTTCTTGTTTTGTATCATTTTTTGAGGGGTGAGAAGAACTATACCCAGAAGTGCTAAGGGTTTATCCTTGGTTATGTGTCCATCAGTAACTACTGATGGTACACAGAGGATCATTTATGGTGTTGGGACAGAACACTGGTTTACCTCCATGCAAAATAAGCATACATCCCACTATACTGTTGCTTTGGCTCCTTTCCTTCATAATAATCTGTCCTAGTAGAAGATATTAAAATGCACGTATCTTGTTGTTTTATTAGTTGTAAACCATGTGAGATAATTTTGTAAGTTAACAAAGAAATGACACAGAAAATAACACAGAAAATGTTTTCAGGGTCTGGAGTCACAGTACACTGGATAGGGTGCTTGCCTTGCACATAGCTGCACCTGGTTTAATGTCCATAATCCCATATGATCTTCTGATCATCACAAGGAGTAAATCCTGAATGCAGAGTCAAGAATAATCCTGAGCATTACCAGGTATTGTCCCAAAACAAAACAAAACAAAACAAAAAGTTTTCATCAACATTTTTATATGTACTTGCCAAAATTCAGTAGCTGATAGAAACTTTCTATGATGCCAGAAGTGATCAGGGCCTTGTTGAAGTCTGTGGTTAAATTGCTTTGTTGTTAGATTGTTCTGAAATTCTATCAGCAACACAAAACACTGGATAATGGGTAACCTTCCAGAATATTTCTCAGCAGATTTACACAGCATATGTAAGACCTCAACTCTTGGAAACCTGCTGACATTTATTTGAAAAATTTCATGTCAAAGGATTCTGAAAAATAAAATTTCCCCAAATATAATTCTTTTCTTTAAAACCCTGAAATGGAAAGAAACCATAGTACATGTTTATGCAACAGTCAAGGATTCAGCATTTGTATATGGTTTGGGAGAATTGCTTTGTTGGCTTATTCATTTATTCAAACAAATATTTGCTGACTACCCATTATTTTTTGTGGTAGTGCAAAGTTCTGGAGATACAGTAGTGAATAGAACAAGGCAGACTTGGTGTCTGCTTTTGATGTCATACTGCTCTAGTGGGGAGAATGGAAAGTACATAAATGAACTAAAATAATTTGTACTATTGTCTTGAAATGACAAAAAAGAAATAAAGAGGCTTTGCTAGAAATGAAAGGGGCTGGAGATGGGACCTTAGAAGATAGCTCAAAGGACTGGAGCACCATACTTTGTATAGAAAAGTCCTAGGGTTTTTTAAATATATAATATATGTATTTAAACATCTTGATTACAAATATGATTATGATTAGGTTTCAGTCAAAAATAAATGGAACACTTCACGAATTTGTGTGTCATCATTGCGCAGGGGCCATGCTAATCTTCTCTGTATCATACCAATGTTAGTATATGTGCTGCCGAAGCGAGCACAGAAGTCCCAGGTTTGATCTTGGAGCTTCATTGTCCCTGATTACCTCTGGCAGGACCACCCCTAGCATTCAGTAGAGCATAGTCCACAATAACCTCTGGATATGGCTCAAAATTTTAAGAAGGGAAGGAAATAAATACTTTAAACAGAATGGGAAGGAAATGCTACTTAGAAGTGAAAAAATATGGAGGTTACCGGGACCAAATAGTCATTTGAACATTGAGTGGAAATAAAAAATTAACAGACTCAAACACCAAACCCAGAGTCAATGACAACAGAATCGATACCCAATCTACAACAAGCTACACACAGAGGGGAGCAGTTAACACTAACAGGATTGGGGGCAAGAGAGGGAGATATGGGATGCATGCTGGGAATAGGGGTAAAGGAAGGACAACAATGGTGGTAGGAATGGCCCTGGTTTATTGTCACTATGTACCTTAAATATTACTGTTACAGTGAAAGATTTGTAATTCATTTTGGTCACAATAAAAAGTATCTTCTAAATAAAAAGGAGTGATGACATTTAAGTTGAACCTTAAAACACTGAGAGGATATTATTCATGCAGAGTTGTTGAAACCACATTTCCAGAGGAAGAATCAAAGCTCATACAAAGTCCCTGAGGAGTAAAAGGTTCAGTGTGTCAGCAGCATCAAAGGAAACTAGAGTGATTAGAATGTCCTCAGAACAAAGTTACTTGTGGCTGGGTTATCCAAAATGCTGAAGGCCTTGATAAAGATTTTCATTTTATCTGGGAACAACCCAGATGCCTGATAACAGATGAGTGGCTAAAGAAACTGTCGTACAAAAAAATAAAAAAATAAAAAAAATAAATAAACTGGGGCCAGAGCAGTGGAACAAGGGATAAGGTGTCTGCCTTGCCTGCACTAGCCTACCTCAGTTCAATCTCACAGCATCCCATATGGTCCCCCAAGCCAGGAACAATTTCTGAGCACATATCCAGGAGTAACCCCTGAGCATCACTGGGTGTGGCCCAAAAACAAAAAGAAAAGAGAAGAAACTGTGGTACATATGCACAGTGGAATACTATGCAGCTGTCAGAAAAAATGAAGTCATGAAATTTTCCTATACATGAATGGACACAGAAACTATTATTGTGAATTAAATGAGTCAAAAGGAGAGGGATAGACAATAATTTCACTCATTTATGAGATATAGGAAAAATAAAAGATAATGTGGTAATAATATTCAGAGACAATAGTGATGAGAACTTGAAGGACTAGCCCACAATATGATGCTTACCACAAAAAGCAATGAGTGCATTTAGAGAAATAACTACAATAACAATTATCATAACAATGGCAGTGAGAGAAATAGAATGCCCCTCTCTAAGATAGGCAGGGGTTGGGAGAGGAGGGAGATGGATGGCATTGGTGGTGGGAAAGTTGCACTGGTAAAAGGGTGGTGTACTTTTTATGACTAAAGCCAAAAATATATGTTTTTAGCCATGGTGCTTTTTATAAAGCAGTTTATTGATTGATTTATTGGTTATTGGGCCACACCCAGTTATGGTCAGGAGTTATTCCTGGCTCTGTGCTCAGAAATCACTCCTGGAAAGCTTGGGGGACCATATGGGTTGCAAGGAATTGAACCAAGTCCATCCCGGGTTGACTGCATAAAAGGCAAATGTCTTACAGCTGTGCTATCTCTCCAATTCCCTAACTGTGGTGTTTAAAGAAAGATATTATTATTTAAAAAATTAGTCTGAGATTCTAGGAGACAAATTTAACATTCACTCCAACCACATAACTGCCGAGAGGACCAAGTTTTCTAGGTGCTAGTCAGATTAAAAATATTTTTTTCATTTTATTCTGCTTCACATTAATAACTGAAGATTTAAGAGAGTGGTGTGATATGACTTATCTTTTACACTCCACTGGCCACTAGACAGAGAATAAACTAGCATGGGAAATAAGTGGTTGGTGAGGGGGGGGTCAGAAAAGTATTTTAATAATCCAAACCAGAAATCAAAAAGACAGTATAGGATTAAGACATTTGCTTTGCATGTGGTCAATCTCATTTTGATACCAATAATGTATATGACACCCTGAGTACTGATAAAAGTGATCCTTGAGCAGAGTCAAGTGTAAGCCCTAACCAATATCAGGTGTGGCCCCCAAACCAAAATAATAATAATAATAATAATAATAATAATAACAATAATACTAATCCAAACAAGAACTGAGAAGAGTAAGGGATAGGATGAGATAGAAGACACTTATTATGAATTATTTTCCAGGGGGTTCTCTCAAGCAATATTCAGGAAGCCCACAGGCCAATCTTGAACAATCTCAGTCAACCAACCTAAAGGATTGTCTACTAGATATGATTTGTCATAGTAGTCATACTTTGTATGACCATAACATACCAAGGATATGGAATGCTCTAGGCCCTGAAGGACCGAATATCACCAAGCCAATTCTTTTGTTTTTGAGGGTCTGCATCTTTAGACCCATATTCAGTGATTTTGGGAGCAAAGGGGGTAGATGAACACATTATGTCAGTTCCACAGATGCAAGACATTTGAGGTAAAATCAGAAATACTCAGCAATAAATAAAAAGTGGAGGACAAGGAAATAATGTAATTCTAACTTTCTAACTAGGCAGTGTTGATGGAGATGAAGGAAGAACCCCCATTCACTGTTGGTGAGAATTGCTTCATTGAGCATCTATGAAAAATTATGGAGATCTCTCAAAAAACTAACAATAGAAGTCCTATATGAACAGTAATGCCATTTCTTGGCACAGAGTTCAACCACAAAAACATTCATTTGAAAAGATAATATGAACAGTTACGTTCATTGTAGCACTTAAGTGCAATAGCCAATATAGGGAAGCAATTAAAATGTCTAACTATAGATGAATGAATAAATAATTTGTGGCGTATATTCACATTAAAATACTATACAGCTCTAAGAAAGAAAGAAATCATGCAATTTGCTTCAACATGGATGTGAAGAGTAAAGTCAATCAGAACATAGCAACTGACAGAGAATGATCTTTCTCATATGTGGGACTTTAAGATGCACAGCAAAATCATAACAAAAGGCCAAAGGCAACATAATGGGAAGGTGCATTTATCCACAGAAATGAATATGCGAGGGTCAGGGTGGGTAAATGGTTTGGGTCTTGGAGATTTTGGAGAGAGGAGTGGTTGTTTTTGTGTCAGCTGTGGTAATGAATTATGTGTACAAGAAACTATAATTAGCAGCATTGTAAATTACAGTAGTTCAACCAATAAAGACAATAAATAAATAAATAAATTTCTAGCTAAACCAGCAGAACCAGAGAACAGTGTCTATAGGACAGTAAAATTCTTGTGTATGTCTCAATCAGTCCAATGGGTCTTCTTTTCCTCAACAGTAGAACAAAGCTTTTTTGATACTGTTAGAACTAAAGAATATGAGTATGACACAATACAAAGAAAGCTCAAGATTTAACACAGATCCTAACACTCATTTTCCCAGTTCCAGCTAATCGATAGAGTGTTAGCAACAAGGACCAAGTGAAACTTAGTAATGCTCAAGAGACTAGATAAACAATTGCATGATAACATAAAATCACACTACCTGGATGTCAAGCCTAGGACATGAGTTGCTTTCTTGAGATTTTAGAGCTGAATTCACACACATACACAACCTTTGATATAAGGTTCTATAAAGGAAACCCAACCTGAGATAGGCTGTTATCCAGTAGGTAGGAGAAAACTGACTTCCTTAGAAAAGGAAGCTGGCCTTATTGCTTTCCTTGAGGGATAAACTGTCCCATTGAAATTTGTTATCAAAATTTCTTCCAGCTGGGTCCCGGGAGATAGCATGGAGGCAAGGCATTTGCCTTTCATGCAAAAGGTCATGGGTTCGAATCCCGGTGCCCCATATGGTCCCCCGTGCCTGCCAGGAGCAATTTCTGAGCATGGAGCCAGGAGTAACCCCTGAGCACTGCCGGGTGTGACCCAAAAACCAAAAAAAAAATTTCTTCCAGCCAATTAGCTAAAGCTTACATTAAAGGTTCAACACCTCATTTCTGCAGTGTATAGGTATCACTCAAAGGTCATCAGTTTAAATTGAATTACACGTGTGCGGTCTAATCAATTGAACTAGATTTGGGGAGGATATCATAATATTTTTCCATTGGAATCTAAATATCCCTCAATTTGTATCCAAATATCCTATTTTGTATCCAAGTATCCCTCATGTTTCTTAAGGGGAACAAAATTGGCAAAAAAGATGTCATTAGACACAGATTCTTCCTTCATCACCTTGCACTATCAGCATTTAAATGCCATAAAAATGTTTATGAGAATTATTAAAACCTTAAAAAGATAAAACTATAATATTCAGTTACCTGAAGGAGGAATGAAAAGGATGAAAGAAGTTATGTCATTTCTCTGACATTTCTCTAATCAATATTTTTAATAAGGAAGTATTACACTTCTAAACTCAAATACATTCAATGCTTTGTATAATACATCAAAGGTATATCTTGTTCTTTACAGTAAGTTCTCTGAAAACATTATGACATAATTACAGGATACACACAAAATTAAATATATCAGCATGATGCAACTACTTAGTACTGCATACAGTGCATTATTTATAAGACTCCACAAGGACACAATTCTTATAAATTAATATGGGTTGTTGTTCTCAGGTTTGTGCTATTTATACCTGTTAGTGTTAGTGAACATCAACATTATATCTTTCAGCTCTTCACAGATATGAGATTAGGGGACACCCCATGCTGGAGACCTACTCCCTAGTTTGGGGGGTGCTGGGAGACTTGGCAGGCCCCCCTGCCATTCCCCTATTTCTCCCCTTTATTCCAGGCCTTCCCTGGTTGCCGGCTCAGGTGGTCTCTATAGTGGTCCTCAGTCTTTCTCCTTTGTCTCTCTACACTAAGGGGGGTGGGGAATGGGGTGGAGGGCGGGCCCTTGCAGCACTGGTGTATGTCGCGACATTAACTGGTATTTTTTTCACTCGTTGGTCTCCATTTTAAAAACCGCACAGGGGCGCTAGCCCACGCGTGTACCCTATATATATATATATATATATATATATATATATATATATATATTATGTATATATATGTATATATATATGTATATATATGTATATATATTCAAAATAAAAATGGGAGGATGGACTCTCAGTCTGGGAGATCAGTTCTCTAATCAATTTTAAAGTTGCTCTTGCACATTAATAGATGCAAATTATACAATATTGTTATAATTATTGCCATTGATTATATAATTATTTATTATACAAAAGTAGTTATACTATTATTGATTTAATTAATTACAAATGTTTCTTAATTGATTATTGCATTAACTATAATACAATATTAATTGTACTGTATTAGTATAAGGCAGTGTCCAGGGTTCAGGTGCATAGAGCAAACCCTAGTTGTATGCAGCCAACCCCAATTCAATTTTAAGTACTACCTGTTCCCCAGATACAGCCTGGAGTCCCCCATTCACTATCCAGATATCCAAGGAAATCCCTGACATTACAAGGTTCAAGAAATAACACATTCTTAGAAACTTTCATGGAATAGCCAATGTTATTAAAAACCTTCCTTGGTCTCCTAAAACTGCTTGATAGCAACCTCTCCCCTGCCCCCTCCCCAAAAAAGAATATCACAGGTATTTAAAGCAATCAGAGAAAAGAAGCAGAAAACTTAAATTTAAATCTGGATTTC
>PVKC010048474.1:0-10888 GCA_004027635.1 Crocidura indochinensis | reverse complement strand
AACCTGATTCAATGTTAAAATTCATATTTCTATGTTCATTCTTTATTCTCTTACAAATAATGATCATAGTTTAATACATTGTGAAAACTGTTTAAAAGAGTATGCTCAAGAAAAATATCAAGCTTCTTGGGAAAGGAGTGGTGATGCAAGGGGTAAGGCATCTACCTTGCCCATACTAGCCTAGGATAAACTGTTTCCATCCCCAGGTATCCCATATGGTTCCCAAGTCAGGAGTGATTTCTGAGTGCATAGCCAGGAGTAAACCCTGAGTGCATCTGGGTGTGGGCAAAAATCCAAAATAAATAAATAAATTAACTGCATTAAGAAAAATATCAAGCAAACTCCTGGTTCCACTCAGACTCCCAAGGTCCTCATCAGTTCTTGATGACATTCATGCATCCAATGAACATATAATGACTATATTAATTTAGGAGTCACAACAGAGCATTCTCTAAACATTCTGTCCCTTCTCTCTCTTTTATACATATGTATATGTATGTAAAGTGTATGCAAATATCTCCATCTGATTAAGCTCCTTCATTTTTCTCCATTCCCTAGTGATAATTAAATCATCTTTGATCTCATTCAAACAAATCCTCTCATTTCCATCCCTTTCCAGCATCAGAGCTCACATTCCCAAAGCAGAGACATCTGGGATGCACTCTAAGCAATTACACAAGGATCAAAAATCTGACTGCTGAGAGAAATGGGAAGGTGCAAAATATTCCCAATGAATATTACAATAGTCATAATACAATACTACAATACAATGTAATGAATATTACAATATTCATTAATACAATAGCAGAAGGTTTAGCAACTCTTTTTTAAGATAATAGGTAAAAAATACAATATAAAAGGTTTGTATGGGGCAGTTGATTATGTTTGCATAATTACAGCAAAATATGGGGAAAGAGAAAGGAAAAACCTTTTTTCCTAAATACAAAGAGACCTTAGCCTTAAAGTATTCTGGCATAAGACCAAATCCAGGCTCCAGGCATTCAAGATTGTCCAAACCCAAAATCTTTCTTTGTGGTCTCAGAAAAAGCTCTTCACTATCAAATTTGTGTTGTTGTCAGGTTTCTGTAGTTAGAGATACTGGTTTCTGTACAGATCATATATTGATGTCACGGTGACCTGGAGCATCTACTTGTTTCATCTCACCATTAGTTGGCTTTGCAGAGAACCTTGCCCTGAAAGCAGGTTGTGGTGTTACCAAGTCCTCAGGGTGTCATAAGAACACACTCTGGAAAAAGTCAATGCCAGAACAGCAGTAGGGCCTTCCCTGGTAAAACTCTGATTCCTAGTGTTAGTGTAGAAAACCGTGATTGTTTCCTGAACCTTCTACCAAGGTTCAGGGGTGGATAATCAATGTTTGATGTCACTATCAAAAGTGTTCAGGGTGTAAGGCCCCACTTCAATATAAAATTTATGTGTTCCTATCTCTATTAGATAAGAACATGTTTGCACACGTAAGATTTCCCCCATTTTAATGTGCCTATGGCAAAAAAGGAACAATGCCACAAGGTTATTGGGGCACATGGGGGCAAAGATAATAGCTCAACAATAGCTATAACCTGGTTCTAACATAAACTTAAAAAATACTTATCTACTAGAATTCCCTACTAAACATATATCAAAAAATGGAGGAAATTCCCACTACATAAGAAGATAGATGATAAGGGTTATACCTATTAAGAAAATACATCTGATGATAAATATTCAAAGGAGATAGATATTTCCTCTTTAATTTTTAAATAGTTGGGGTAGGTAAAATCTGGTGCACAGCTAGCATGTGATTTGGTCTTGTGGAGTCTAAAAAATAGCTCCCATCAGTCACATATCAAGATATGTCCTCAAGCCAGGGGCTTTTCAGAAACTAAATCTGGTAATGAGAAACAGTCCACAGTGAAGGAACTGGAAGATAAGGGGATGCTGAGAAAAAAATAGCAGCAGTGTCAGCTTCTTCTCAAGCCGAGAATCTGTCTTCTCACTGTGGACGTTGGTTGGCAGCTAGCTGGGGTGGGGGGAATGTTCTGCTTCTTGAGGCATTAAAAACTGAGGATATGGGGCCGGGTGGTGGCACTGGAGATAAGGTGCCTGCCTTGCCTGCGCTAGCCTAGGATGGACCACAGTTCGATCCCCTGGTTTCCCATAGGGTCCCCCAAGCCAGGAGCGACTTCTGAGCGCATAGCCAGGAGTTACCCCTGAGCGTGACCGGGTGTGGCCCCCAAAAAAACAAAAACAAAAACAAAAAAAAACTGAGGATAAAAAGGGTGAAGTGGGAGTGAAATAACATATTGGGGTTGAGAGAGTAAAGGGTTAAAATGAATTTATAAAGTGGTAAGCAAAGGGGGAAAGAAGGGTTATATATAACAGGAGGAAGGACATTTTACAACATAGACAGACATTATATATATTACAGATGGACATTAGACAGACATTGAGATGACCAACACATACAATCATGCATACACATATAGACAGATACCGAGGATTGATCCATGGGTTACAATTGAAATGCTTACCCAGGTGAAATGGGACAGAATAATTAAAAATGATAAAGCCGGGAAGTCAGAACTGTTTTCCATTTTCTAGGCCAATCATGATTGGTGAAGATAAAACGTATTTAAGAAAGCCTTCATGTATTCAATTGTGTATAGAGCATTCTTAAAATCAATCCTAAATTTCAAACATATAAAATTAAATGATATAATAATGAACATTGTAAGAGGAGTCTATACCTTGAAGTATTGTCTAACATGTCTTGAGCATCCAGTTTCCTTTTCTAAAAGCAATCTAAAATCATGAGCATTATGGTAAAATGGTAAACTACCCACAAATGAAAACATTGCAATAACATATTCAATAAATGAGCTCTGAGCAGGAGTTTATGGCATGCAGTTTTATATTCCATTGCTATCTGTGGAGATGAATATTAGATTATATTATCACAGATAATCAAGTAGAAAATAAAGAAATTAGAATTTTGTAGTGACATTATCATAATGAGTCCTTTTTCTGAGTCTAGTATTTATTGACAGTCAAGGAAACTATTGATAGAAAGGGCTGTTGTGCTATTATACTATGAAGAATTGTTGCTGTTAAAATTGGGATTTGGTTTGTGTAATTGTTCTTTGAGTATTTCAGTTGGGGTCAGTTTGGTTAGCAGAACGAATATTTCGTAGCTCATATTTTCATCAAATATTGCTTACATTATACTAAAGTTGATATCTTCAGGACTCCTTCCTCCACTCAATTTACCATTTCCAAGTCAGGACCACCTAGGCCACTTGAGGGAACATGTCTATGATCATGTCTATGCAGGAACTCTGTGGGTTATCAATGTACTCCTCCCTCAGCTGCTCTCTCTAAAGACTCATACCTACCAATCATTTTTTTCTTTTAGGGATGAGATGATGGGGTGGCTTCCCAACCAGTACTCAGAGCCTCAACTAACGTGATTTGCCCAACTTGGGTGTAGGGTCAGGGTGCCAGGCTGCCCTGCAACACCATGGTGGGAATCGGGGCTTCAGCGCTATGCCCAGGTATCCAGCCAGTTTCTGCAACATGCATGCAAGGCATCTATCTGCCTTACCCACTATACAGACTCTTGATTACTTTTGGATTTTCAATTTTTCCTTTTTCATATTCTCACCATATCACAGTACTTTTGGATAATGCTAGATTAGTAATTTCCTGGCAAGTTCTCTATAAAGAGTTCATCATGCTATGACAAAAATGAAGGAGTTGGGCACCTCTACATAGATTTCTGATTGGTCTTTATCTGAATGATCTGCTTTATTTCTGTAAAGTTGGCCAGCATACTACTCTTATTCACCATTCAACAAACCCAAAAATTGGCCATTACAAGTGTGTATGCTATAACAATAACGACTTCCTGCAGGTTTCCTAATAATTTAAATATATATGTGGAAAAAGTCTTACTGTCTTCTCCAGAGTATTTGTTCAATATGCTTTAGTTATTTTGTTACTGGATAAACGTATCCAAGAACAATTTATGTCTCCTCCTAGGTTCACATATTTTAATGACTGAAAAAATGTCTCTCCCCCAAATAAAAATGAGCTTTGAAGAGGGGAAGGGTAACTCTTTCAATACAAACTAATTTGTATTGGCAAGAAATAAGAAATTACATTATTCTCATTTGGATAACCTATGAATAACATGAAAAATATATAAATCTATGACAAGAAGACCCCTCTTTCTTTTGACTCTTTTCCTCCAACTGGTTTTCTGTTTGTTTGAATAGGTTTCTTGTTTCACAAACCAGATTGATCATTTTGCAAATGTGCTTCAGACTAATTTGTTCAAAATAAGAACTTCTGCTGCTGGGAAGGCTGCCTGGTCCAACCCTTTTGGAAAACAGTATGGAAGATTCTGTAAACTTAGAATTGGAAATTACTCCTGGCTTGGAGGACCATATAGGACACTTGGGGAATTGAATCTCTGTCCATCATAGGTTAGAACATGCAAGGCAAGCACCCTACTGATTATACCACTCATGCTCCTCTATCATATGTTATATCATAAAGAAACAAACAACAAAACAGCTGTATAGAGTAAACATATTCAATCAACCTCTCACTACAAAGGCCTATCATAATGTTCTATATGTATTTATCCGCAGAAATTAGAGCAGGCCATGATTGGTAGCCAGGTACCCCGGCTTTAGTGCTTACTATCAATATGTTCTAATGCCTTAATTTGATTTTATTGTGAATAAAATTAACTCTTCAACTTTTTTGTCCACAATAGTTCTTGGAGATAGGTGGTGGACACTGTAATTTTGAAATTCAGTATTCAGATAAAAGAGACCTGAAGAAAAACACTCCAGGACACATCCTACTCACAATGAAACATCCACAAATAGAGATAGAATACGGAAAACAGCAAGAACAAAAACACAACTTACATTCAAAGGAGCAGCCTTAAGATTTAAAGCAGACATGTCACAAGGAACTCTCAAGGCCAGAAGAGAGTAGTAGGAGATTGTGAAAAGACTGAATGAAACGACTTGTAGATGAAACCACCTAGAATACTGCACCCAGACCTACTAACATTAAGGTTTGATGGAAGGACGCATAGCTTCATGGATAAGCAACAGCTCAGAAATGTCACAGATGGAAAACCAACCTTAAAGAGAAAACTGAAAAGTCTAATGTAAGACAAGATATACCAACAGACACATCAAACTTATATACAGGACAATCATCTCCCTCGATGTCAATGGACTAAATATACCAATTAAGAGACACAAAGTGGTTAAATCCGTCAAAAAGATTAATTCAACCTTCTGCTGCCTACAAAAAACACATCTGTATAGTCAGAAAAACATAGACTCAAAATCAAAGGCTGAAAGAAAATCATTCATACCAACAACATCCTTAAAAAAGCTGTGGTGTCCATATTAATATCAGATGACACAAATTTTATAGTAAGAAAAGTTGTAAGGGACAAAGATGGACATTTTGTACTACTCAAGGGATATGTGCAACAGAGAGAAATTGCAATACTGAACACATATGCTCCCCATTAGAATCCAGAAAAATATCTGATACAATTATTGACAATTTTGAAACAGAATATCAATGATAACATAATAATTGTGGAAGACCTCAACACAGCCCTGTCAACACTTGTTTGATTAACCAACTGAAACCCAAAAAAAGTATACTTGACCAAAAGAGAAATGTAAGAAAGAGGCCTAGTAGTTATATATAGGACACACCATCTGCAGAAACATGGATGTATACACATTCATCTCCAATGTACATGGGTCATCTCCAGGATAGACCACATGCTGGCACATAAAACATACCTCCTTAAAATCAAAAGGATATAAATTTTTCAGGGTACCTTCGCTGACCACAGGCTCCGAAATTATAAGTGAACTACAAAGGAACACAGAAGAAGAACATTAACACCTCTAAATTAAACAGCCTGCTACTGAACAACCAGTGGGTCCTAGATGAAATCAAAGAGGAAATCAAAACTTTCCTGGAAACAAATGACAGTGAAGACATAAACTATCAGAACCTTTGGGACACAGCAAAAGCAGTATTGAGAGGGAAATTTATAGCTTGCAAGCACACATCAGGAAGGAAGAAGGAGCATACCTAAATATCCTAATGACGCAGCTCATAAAATTAGGAAATGATAAACAAAAGGAACCAAAACTAAGAAGACAGAAGGAAATAACAAAGCTGAAAGCAGGATTCAATGAAGTGGAAACCCCCCCCCCCCAAATTTGAAAGATCAACGAAAGCAGAAGTTTGTTTCTTTTTTTTTAAAGAAAATAAACAGGATTGATAGAACATTAACAAAACTCACAAAGGAAGAGAGAGAAACTAGAGATCCCATATTAGAAATGAAAATGGAGAGATTGATCAGATATTGTAGAGATTCAAAGGGTAATCAGAGACTACTTTGAGAAACTCTATTCCACTAAACATGAGAACCTGGAAGAAATGAGTGGACTCTTATAACCTTCCACAGTTGAATAAGAGGATGTAGCATATCTAAACACCCCCATCACTATGGAGAAAATTAAAACGGCAATCAAATGTCTGTCCAAAAACAAAAGCCCAGGTTAGATAGATTCACTATTGAATTCTCTCAAACCTTTCAAGAGGAACTTACTACCAATCCTGGCCAGGCGCTTTCATGAAAGTGAAAAAAATGAGAACACTTTTAAATAGCTTCAATAATGCCAACAACTCTTTGATACAAAAACCAGACAGAGATGCTGCCAAAAAGAAAATAATAGACCAATATCCCTGATGAACACATATGCAAAGATCCTTACAAAGTTCTGGCAAATAGAATGCAATGCCTCATCAAGAAGATCAATTACTGTGATCAAATAGATTTTATCCCAGAATTGCAAGGATGGTTTAACATCTGTAAATCTATCAACATACTACAAAACATCAATAATAAGAAAAATAAAAATCACATGATCATATCAATAGAGGCAGAGAAAGCATTTGATGAGGTCTAACATCCATTCTAGATAAAAAATCTCTGTAAGATGGGAATGAAAGAAACATTTCTCAATATATTTAAGGCCATCTATCATAGCCAATAGCAAATATTATCCTCAATGGAGAAAAACTAAGTCTTTGCTCTAAATTCTGGTACTAGACAAGGGTGTCCTCTCTCACTACTCCTATTCGATATAGTACCAGAAGTACTTGCTATAGCGATTAGGCAATAAAAAGATATCAAGAAAATGCAGATAGGAAAGGAAGAAGTTAAGCTCTCACTGTTTCAGGTGACATGATACTCTACTTAGAAAACCCTAAAGACTCTACCATAAGCTCTAGAAACAATAGATTCAAATAGTAATGTGGCAGGTTACAAAATCAACACACAGGAATCAATGGCCTTTTTATACATCAATAATGATAAGGGAGAAATGAACATTAAGAACACAACCCCTTTCACATTAGTGTAACACAAACTCAAATATCTTGGAGTCAACTTGACTAAGACAGGAAGGACGTATACAAAGAAAATTATAAAACCCTGCTCTAAGAAATAAGAGAGAGCATATGGAAATGGAAGCACACACCCTCCTCATGGATTGGCAAGATAAATATAATTAAAATGGCAATACTCCCAAAGCGTTGTACAGATTTATTTTGATCCCTCTAAAGATAGCCATGACACTCTTCAAAGAAGTGGACCAAACACTTTTGAGATTCATTTGGAACAATAAATAAAATAGCTAAAGCAATCCTTGGGAAAGGAATATGGTAGCCATTACTATCCTCAACTTTAAACGGTACTACAAAGTAATAGTTAACAAAACAGCATGGTAGTGGAATAAAGGCAGACCCTGCGATCAGTGGAATAGGCTTGAGTACTCAGAGAATGCTTCCCAGACATACAATCACCTTATTATATATACAAGAGAAACAAATCCTAAATGAAGCAAAGAAAGCCTTTTCAACAAGTGGTCTTGGCGCAACTGGTTAGCCACTTGTAAAAAAGCGAAACTCAGACCCACAACTAACACCATGTATAAAGGTAAAGTCCAAATGAATTAAAGACCTCAATATCAGACCCAAAACCATAAGGTATATAAAACAACACATAGGTAAACCACTCCATGACATTGTGACTAAAGGCATCTTTAAGGAGGACAGAGCACTCTCCAAACAAGTGGAAGCAGAGATAAACAGATGGGAATATATTAAGCTGAGAAGCTTCTGCACCTCTAAGAAATAGCACCCAGGATACAAGAGCCTCCCTCCCCACTAAATGGGAGAAACTATTCACCCTATACCCATCAGATAAGGGATTAATATCCAAAATATAAAAAAAACTGACAGAATTTTACAAGAAAAAAACATCCAATACCATAAAAAAACGGAGATAAGAAATGAACAGACACTTTGACAAAAAAAGAAATGCAAATGGCCAAAAGGCATCTGAAAAAATGCTCCATATCACTAATCATCAGGTAGATGCAAATCAAAACCAATATGTGGTACCATCTCACACCACAGAGATTGGCACGTATCACAACGAATAAGAACGAACAGTACGGTGGGGATGTGAACAGAAAGGAACTCTTATTCACTGCTGATGGGAATACCATCTAGGCCACCCTTTATGGAAAGCAATGTGGAGATTCCTTCAAAAACTAGAAACTGAGCTCCCATATGATCCAGCCATATCACTCCTAGATTATACCCTAGAAACAAAAAAAAATACGATATAAAAATCCCTTCCTCACACCTATTTTCATTGCAGTGCTATGAGTATAGGCAGACTCTGGAAATAATCAAGATGTCTTTCAACAGATGAATGGCTAAGGAAACTGTGGTACATATACAGAATGGAATATTATGCAGCCATCAGGAGATATGTAGTCATGAAATTTTTCTGTACATGGATGTACATGGCATCTATTATGCTGAACCAAATAGAGGAATAGATAAATACCGAATAGTCTCACTCATCTATGGGTTTTAAGAAAAATAGAAGACATTTTTGCAATAACTCAGAGACAACAGACAAGAGGGCTTAAAGGTCCAGCTCAAGACATGAAATTCACCACAAACAGTGGTGAGTGCAGGTAGAGAAACTATAATGACAACTAATGTAACAATATAAATGAATGAAGGAAGTAGAAAGCCTGTCTGCGGTATAGGTAGGGTTGGTTTGGGGATGATGGAGATTTTTCAGCTTTATTGATAGGAATGCTGCACTGGTGAAGGGGGGTGTTCTTTACATGACTGAAACCCAACTACAATCATATTTGTAATCACGGTGTTTAAATAAATATACAAATAAAAAAAAGGTCACTAACAACAAAAGACTGACTACATCTACCAGGAGAGAGCAGTACTCCTAGAACCACAAAGAAAGAAACTATCCTATTTTTTGTTCTATGACCTGTGCAAAGACCAAGATTTCTAATTACAGAGGATTGATTTTTATAAACCACAACTGAGCAGAACTTTTTCAGACACCATAAAAGGATCTTGGGGTTCTATAATGAGCATGTCATGAGTTTGTAGTTGTTCCCATGACAGGATGCTTCAAGCATGGAGAAACCCTGTATCTCTTAAGCTAATAAATTATGTTTCTAATCTCCCCCAATAATGTTCCTTTGCTTCAGAAAGAAATTGAAGAGGACCTAAGGAATTGGAACAACATCCAATTCTCATGGGTGGGAAGAATCAACATCATCAAAATGACAATCTTACCTAAACTACTATATAGATTCAATGCAATTCCTATCCATATTCAGACATCTTTTTTTTGATATTTTTTTAAATCGTATTTCCCACATTTGGGGAAATCGCAGGGATGGGCACATCCAGAGTGCAATGGATAAGCCTCGCCCTGGGGAAACCACCTTCGTGATTATGGTATCTCCCCTGCCAGGTAAGTGTCAGACATCATTTTTAAGTACTTAGAACAATCAATTATAAAGTTTGTGTGGAGCAACAAAAGACCTAGGTTAACCAACTCCATATTGAAAAATAAGGAATCTTTACCTGACCTGAAGCTTTACTATAAGGCCATAGTGATCAAAACAGCAGGCTCCTGGAACAAAGACAGAATATCAGAAAAGTATATCGAGAGACATATCCTCAAGTATATGGCCAACTAATATTTGACAAAGGAATCATAAATTTGAAATGGGCAAAGACAGTTTCTTCAACAAATAGTCTTAGAACAACTGGGTAACCAACTGTAAGAAATTAAAGATTGATTGATCCATACTTCATACCTTACACAAAGGTCAACTCAAAATGGGTGAAAGACCTTGAAACTAAATGCAAAGCTATATAAAGGTCATTGAAAAAGAACATAGGCAGACCCCTCCAAGACTTATACCTCAAAATAAAACCTTTGATGATAGAATGCCAACGGCAAGAGCTATAACATCTTTGCATCTGCATTCATCAGCGATATTGGTCTGTAATTTTCTTCTGGCAAATAGAATACAATGCCTCATTAAGAAGATCATCCATTACGATCAAGTAGGTTTTATCCCAGGAATGCAAGGATGGTTTAACATCCATAAAACTATCAACATAATACACAACATCAACAACAAGAAAAATAAAAATCATATGATCATATCAATAGATGCAGAGAAAGCATTCGATAAGGTTCAACACCCATTCTTGATCAAAACTCTCAGCAAGATGGGAATAGAAGGAATCTTTCTCAATATAGTTAATGCCATCTACCACAAGCCAGTGGCAAATATTATCCTCAATGGAGAAAAACTAAAAGTCTTCCCCCTAAATTCTGGCACAAGACAAGGCTGTCCTCTCTCACCACTCCTATTCAACATAGCACTGGAAGTACTCGCTATAGCGATTAGGCAAGAAAAAGATA